>JAOXYD010008769.1:0-15264 GCA_028565735.1 Pinacopodium congolense | reverse complement strand
TTTACTACAAGTACGACCCGTATACTTGCGGTTTTGAGCGTAAAACTTGCAGTTGTTTGTTTTGCGAATTATTCTCTTAACAAGTTATTCATGTATAACACTAGATTAAACCTTAGGAGAGGAATGCAATCTAGTAAGAATAGACACAATGATTATATGCAGTCTTCTTCATTTAGGCCCTAATTTAGACATAATAACATGATGCATTCTCACACATCATTTGTGCACAAGAATCTTAAGAATAATCATGCTTATACCAGAAGCCAATATCACCCTTTTAGGACTCACTATCATATAAGAGATAGGAATGCATCATACCAACTTAGACAAAATATCTATTTTAGATCACAATACCATACATCTAGTCAAAATTACCACATGATGAATTTTAATAAGTGAACACCTATGTATGCTTATAAACATACATATAAGACATATACACCTATGTTTTGTAACTATTATAGTTATTATGGACATGTAAAAGGTTTTGCTATAATAAGCTAAGTTCGTGGGATGATGCACTCAAGGATTGGAGAAAATCAATTAACCCCCAAGGACCCAAGTTGTTATGGGTACCAAAAATTTATTAAATCTTATATTGTAGGTCAATGGACATTAAGACCAAAAGGAATAATCACTAAGACATATTGTTGAACCAAGTGAATAAAAACATTAAATGGATGATGTACAAAAAGGAAAGTATATGATTGTTTTGGTGATACTATATTTTGGTATATGAATTTAAGTGATACTTGATATTTTGAATAATCAAATTGAGTGATACTTAAGGATTTAAATGAATTAAATGTTTTTTAGTCATAAATGATGTAGTCCAATTTAATTTGAGGAAAATTTTAGTGATTTTTATAAGTTAAAGAAATATGTTGCATAGATAAAGTTAGAGAAAATAATGTTATATACTTTAATCTTACATGACTAGATTTTTTATGATTAGGAGAAAATTGGAGATCATGTAAAATTATGTATGAATATGCAGTTTGTAAAGAGGGTTTAGAAATTTTAGACACCTTGTATAGGAGAAGCATGTAGAGGTATTATGGTATTTTTGAATTTTAGATGTTGGTAGTGACTTTTGAATTCGAATGCTGAAATTTGAATTATATTTGTGATATTTAGATCTCCCTCGTGATCATTGCTCCTTTTAAGGCTTATAAATTTGTATATAGTCTTTCTAATATTAACAAGAGGATAAATTATTGTTATTGTTTAGGGAGCTTTGTACTAATTTTTTTAATGGATTTTAGATGTTTGGTGACTTTTGATAACTCTGATGAGTAGAACTTATGTTGTTTTTGGTCCTATAAAAAGGTAGGAAAGTTTGATAAGTTATTAACTTATATATTGTCATTTTAAGTTTGATTTTTTAATGCTTTTAATTTAATTTTTTAGTTATTTATGGTTTATTTTGATGTATTAATTACAAGGACTTTGATGTTTTTATATGTTTTGAGTTTTGATGATTTGGATAAATTTTATCTTGGATTGTGTTGCTTTCAAAAAAAGTGAGAGGGTAGTATATGATATTATGATTTATTTAGGGGGAATTTCATTTTTCAATAAGTTATAATGCATAAAGTTAAGGGGAGCATAACTTTTGATGACTTTAGGAGGAGTCTTCAAATTTCAATTATATTAATGTCATTGGAGATTTTGAAATGAGTTTTGAATATGTGATGATATCGTGTTGTTGCTTTTAATATTATATAAAGGGGGAGAATGGTTGAAAAAGTTTGTAAGTGGTATTGAGAAAGGTTTAATGGTATTGAAGTAATATGTTTTTGAGTATATGAATCTTTTATTTTCATCTATCTGTCTTTCTTGGTTCAAGTCGAGAAATTTTGATGATTCAAAAAAGGGGGAGAAATTGTATGATATTAGTTTAAGGGGGAGCAAAATGGTTTGCATTTTATGTGATTTTTTTTATATTTTCTTAATATCACATGGTTTTGTTATCATAAAAAAAGAGGAGATTGTTAAACCAAACACGGTTCCACCTAGGTTTTGATGATGGAAAAACAATACTACTGATGGTTTTATTGTATTTTGATATATTAAAAGGACATGTTTAAGGTAAAAGTGTTGAAAGATACAATTTGAAGTTAAAGTTGGAGTATTAGAGATAAAGTGATTATGCATGAAGATTAAGATGTTGAATAAATGATCAAGAATCAAGATAATAAAATTGAATAGGTTTTATTTTGCATTTTTATTATAAGTCTTATTTTGATATTTCTAAAATGTTAATGTACTCGAATCATGCATATTGCATTTATACTTCTTATTTATACATATAGGTTGCATAATCAAGAGAAATTATGTGGAGAATGGTTTTAAATGATCTTCTTAATACATAAAGTATTGTTTGGAAAAGTGTTTTGATATGTGTGTTTGCTAAAGAAGTGTTTAAAAATGTTAAGATTTGCTTTAAGGTAATTTGCATATGATGGGATATGAAGGAGTGCCAACACTAGTTTTTTCATAAATTAATCAACTAGTGGTGGTCAATCAGTGACTGGTTGACTAATGGGTTATAGTGATTGTTTAATATGTCAATTTACTAAGGATTGATCGACCAATAAGTGGATTGTTCAAATAATGATTAGTTGACTAGTGTGTTTGAGTGGTTGACTAGTGTGTTGTGATTTTGAAGGAACTAGTCAACTAGTGAGTGAGACTAATCAACTAACATAATTAAGTGGTTGACTAGTGGTTCACTAATTTCAATAGTAAAAATGAAGTAAATAAAATTTAATGAGTCCTAATGGTTATAAACAACTAATAAGATGAATTTTACCTTTAAATATGTATATTGGATGTGTACTCTGTATCAAGAAGTGTTTGGAAACATCAAAGTGAGTTGTGAAAGTATTTGAGTGATTATTTTGGTTGGTTTTGGTAGTTTTGTGAGAAGTTGTGTTACATGCATTATTTAGTGTGTTAATAAGCCCCTTAAACACTTTAAGTATGTCAAGTGAGATATTTTTATGAAGTATATTTTGAGTTAGTAAGAAAGTGAGATTGAAATTGTAAAGAGTTACTTTTTGGCCCATTGAAAAGCAAAGTGATTGTGTAAAAGGTTATTCTTATGCCCATTAAAAAAGAGTTTTATTGTAAAGGCTTATCTTCATACATTGAAAAAGATATTATTAGTGAAATTTCAAGCAAGGACTTGAAGCATATATGTAGATGTGAATTATGCATCGAACCATTATAAATCAATTTACACGTCTCTTTCCCTTATCTATTTATTTTTAAAGTTTTTTTATTTGAATTTAAATTATTAAATTATTTATAACTTTGCATTTGATTAAAAGGATAATTTTTAATCAGGAATAAAGCCTTAGGAAATTTTTAGTCAACTAATTTAATCTCCCCTCCTTCCTTATATGCCATATCGGGATTAACTCCTTTGAATAATTAATGTATATAGGATTATAGGTTAATGGAAAGTAACTCATGATTATTCAAAACATTGATGTCATTCATTCCTTCGTAGCAAAGAAAATAGTACAAAAGTTGGGGTTAAAATTGAGCAAAACCCTAACAAAAATGAAAATTTTTAAAACAAATTACCATTATGGGAAAAACTACTCATGACATTTTAGTAAGTGCTAGAAGTTAGTGTGGGAAGTTCAACATGGTGATGATATCTTTTAATAATTTTCATTTATTCCATGCATCAAATTTTTTGAAATAACATAAGAAGTATCATAACATCTTAAAAGTATAGTGATTATGCATGAACATAATTCTTATTATATCAATTGTTATAGTAAAGGAATGACAGATAAAACATCAAAGATGTTGCATATTTTTATGATGAACATTAAGACAACCTTTAAAATGTATTTTATATGGTGGAATTTTCAAATCTTATAAGTTCAATTAAGTGATGTTGAAAGATTTGTTAAAAAAAATTTCCATTGTCAAGAAATCAATCACAGGATCAAATTTATGTTAGATGCAATTCCTCTTATCTCCTTATTTAATATCTCTATTAAAAATGGTGAAATTATGGAATTAGTTTGATGAATTGTTAAAAGATCATCGAATCAATAAAAATACCTTATATTATTCCTATAATTTTTCTAAGGAATAAGATGGAGCATCGCGGATGTGCATAGACTATTAAAATTTAAATATGATTAAAAAAAATAGAAATATCGTGTGCACTTAGTTTAAGACATGAGGTACATAATATTAAGTGTTATGGTTTTCATGAAGCTAAACTTGTTGAGTAAGTATTGCCAAGTGCAAATTACATATGGTGATGAATTGAAGACGACTTATGTAACTTAGTATAAATCCTATAATTTTTAATCATGCCATTTGGTTTGACATATTCTACTTATGATTTCTACAATTGATGAATGATGTGTTGTATGAATTTTTCGACAACTTCATTATGGTATTTCTTGATGATATTGTGATCAAATATTACTAACATGGTAGAGCAATTGTAATACTTAAGGAAAGTGGTTAAACAGTTGTAGTAAAATAAGTTCTTTATGAAGATGGAAAAAAAATGAGTTAATCTAACTTAAGATCAACCTTTTAGACATTTAATATGCAACGGCTAATTGAAAATGGACTCAAAATTTTGTTAAATTATAAGTTCCTACCATTTACCTTTTAACATATGAGGGACATTTAGCTAGTTAATATTACACTTTGTCTAAAGGATAGATTGCTCAAGGCATGAAGGACAAAGCTCCATTTGTGGCTTATAGTTGTAACCTGGACATAAAATTAAAAAACTTGTCCTCATTTGACATATCTTCATTATCTAAAACTAAATTGCTTAATATATTTTCTTATTAATTTATCCTACTTTAATCACTTTAAGGTATTACGAGCAAGCTAAAAAGTATTCATCAAAAGAAATTAATTTTTCAGTTCCTTCCTCATCTTCTCCAATGTGTCAATGAGAGTTATATTGACACTAATTTCAATATAGATTTTCATTCTACTAACATTGATTTTGATAGAGATTCTTGTTCTCTGTCATAATTTAGCATTACAATATAAATACATTCCACTGAAGTTCACTTTCTCTGTATTGGACACCTTAACAACTGCAAAATACTACTCCATATCTTGTAGAAATTTCTCAAGCCCTTAACATTCTAAATTGTCTAAAAAATCTCAGGTTTACACACCTTCACTAAAGTGCTTTTTGTTCGATCAATATCTCAAGTTACAATGCGATAATGGATAAGTTAGATAGATTATATATTATATTCAATGATGTTTTTACCCATTTTTTAGTATTATGTCCCCTTATTTAGGATTTGAGGGTTCAAGCGCTAAAGAAGTGGATTTTGAAAAGAATTCATAAGATAAATGGTGCCATTTATCTTTCTAGGGGATGCCATTTATCTCCCTTTACTAACACCATTCTATCCTTCTTAAAGACAGTAGATAAACAGTCCATATAAATGTGTCATTTAACCCTTGTTCAAATATCATTTTACTCTTGGAGAGCCATCAAGAGACATAAAGAGAATCCCAAGAGAGAAGACAAGAAAAAGTGAAGAAAAATAACTAAGGAAGATTTAAATCGGAGAAAAAGCAAGAAGATTGTTTAGGTTTGAAAGGGCATTCAACATGAGATTTCTTGATCCATTATTGTTTATTTACTTTTCTATTTCTTTTAATTTGATTATTAACTAATTAGATTGAACCCCACGATTTTATTGTATGGATTGATTATTTCAATTTAATCAGAGAAATTATTTTCTTGCTAGTTATTTATGATGTCTGATTGTTTGGATTATTATTTATTGGAATATTGATTAATATTTAAGTATTATATGTTTGAGTCGAGAAATCATATGTATAATTAGAATATGGCATATATAATAGGATTTTTGTAGAGTTTTAGAACTAGACTTACATAAATTTTTAGGATTAGATTTAAATCTAATATAAGAATTCACAGATCAAGTAATGTGTTCTTAGTATTTTGATTAGAAAGAGATTTTAATCAATCAACTTAAGAATAGGTGTTAGTAACTCAAAATGGAGGAATTCTCACCATCTAAGAAAATATTCTACTTAATTAAATAAATTGTCATAAGTATCGAAAGGTTATAGGAGGGTTTTGAATCTAGATAAAATATTCATATGGTTATTACTTTGTCTTGTGTTTTTAATTGAAAATTTCTCTATGGGTTTGTTTTAGCTTAGTTTTAATTTAGTCATTGAATTCATATTTCAATATGAGTAGGTTAGATAATAATTCAAGAGTTTAGACTAGTAATCTATATGTCCTCATAGGAATGATATGCTACTCACTAATATATTATACAAAATAAAATCTAGATATCACAATAACACATTTGAGAATAGCCATCTCATATCTAGCTTCCTCATATGCCTTCATCAAGTTAAATCTTTAATCTTGCAATTAATGTATCTGTCTCTCCAACATCTCAAATTAAGACGGATAGGAAGTGACCTCTTCCTCACCCGTAGGCACATATAGAAAATAGGCTATTATAATTCTCCCCCTTTAAGAAATTTTGTCCTTGAAATTCTTACTTGATTGACTAAATAGGTAGGGGTATTAATTCTTCATATTCTATTCAGTTTCCCATATGGCTTCTTCTCTAGAATGATTTTTCCAAAGAACTTTAACTAATGGGATCATTCGATTTCTCAGTTGTTTGGTCTGATAACCCATAATTTGGATTGGTTCTTCCACATAACTCAAGTTATTTGCAATCTCAATTTCCTATGAAGGTAGGATATAGGTCGAATATGATTAGTATCTTCTAAGCATACTCACATGGAACACATTGTGAATTTGAGTCATTTCAGTTAGTAATGCTAGTTTGTAAGCCAATGGTCCAACTCTCTGAGTAATTTCATATGGGCCAATGCTACTCTATAGAGACATAAGATGCCTATCATGAGGCCGAAATGTATGCACCTCATTTCTTTGATAAAAATCTCTCCTACAATATGAATGTAATCCATTTCTAGGATTATACACATGCACAATTAAAACATGAGAGGATTGATGACCTTTTTGCCTACCATGGGTCCAAAATGCATCATTATGAGATAGTTATGCATTCATTAAGAAATTATGCCTATTTTTGGCTACATACACACCTTTCCTATCCTTTGACCTAGATGTATATATAAATGCATGATTGTTTTTCCTAGAATGTAATTTGGATGAAGATGCAACATTCTTAAATGATGTCCTAGAATGTGCTTTAGATGATGATGCACCATTATCAAATAAGACCTTAGGCAAAATTTCATCATGTAAGCTTTTGTCTTTTACTAAAACAGTTTTGGCATCTTTAGAAGAATTTTCCTGAACAAAGCCTAAATCATGCCTATCATTGGAAACCTTTTGACCTCCTAGCATGCAATTTAAATTTTCTTTACCGTTTATGTATTTAGACAATGATTCCTTAAGGGCTTCTACTTCCTTCTTTAATGATTCATTTTCATGCATCAATTTATGCCCATCATTATGCATGCCAATATCCATACTCTTAGAATCTAGCATGGCATTCTTAGATTCTAATACATCATGCATTTCAATTTTCAACTTCTCATTCAAATGCAAAAATGCATCCAATTCTTTTCTCAAGCCATCATTTACATTCACTAGCTTATCAGTCTTAATCACGCAATCATTAGAAACAACATTCACATTCTTATATTCTAAAGCATGCAAATCATTCTTTAATTTTTCATTTTCTATCTTAAATTCATTCAACAACTTCTTGCAATCCTTAAACTTAGAAGAAGGCTTCTTCCTTTTTACATTAAGAGCTTGTGCAACCTTAACAAATTCATTAAATGAGATTTCATCAAATGCCACAATATTTTGATCATCATTTGAGATAGATAGTACCTCAATGCTTTCCTTTTAAACATTTTATGATGATGGAGCTTCTTCCACAAGGACCACAAGGCATGAATTTGAAACCTCTTCCTCATCTTTAGCTTTCTCCACTTCCTTCACTTGTTCTTCTTCAATACCTTCTATATATATTTCCTCCAACCTACACCAAATCTCAAAAGCAAATATGAACATAGATATTTTATCAAAAATACACCTATCTAATGCATTATGAAGAATATACATCACTTTTTCATTTAAGGAAACAACTCTTTCTTCGTATGAAAATCCATAAGGGCTATATGAAATAAAATCCTATAAATAAAAATCTTGGCCAATAAGAAAGAATTTCATTCTATTTTTTCATTTAATAAAATCATTTCCATTAAAAATTGGTGGCTTATCAATTTCAAAACCCTCTTGACTTACAATGTGTCATGTCTAATCTTTACTCACAATGTTTTTAGAAATTATGCAAATGTGAGACTAAGGCTCTAATACCAATTGTAAACCTTATGGCACCAAGAGGGGGTGAATTGGGTGTTCAAAAATTTCTTAGTAAATTAAAAAATTTTAAACACCTTAGGCCAAATTTAATAAAATACAATCTTTAACTAAAATACAACTTGAACGGAATGCCAAAATTAATGGTAATATTAAACAAATTCAATCAATAATTAACCAAACACAGATGGAAAAATATAACAAGATAAGGGAAGAGATAAACATCGAGATTTAAAGAAGTTCGCTTACCCCAAAGATAGACTACGTCACCTCTCAAACTAGTTGTTGGAAATTCACTAACAACTAATCTTACTTTAATTCTATGAAGAGTAACCCTTACAACAATCTTGATTATAAGGTCAAGAGGAACCTTTACAATAATCTTGGTTAAAGGGCAAAAGGAACCTTTACAACAATCTTGGTTAAAGGCCAAGAGGAACCTTTCCAATCTTGATTACAAGTGTCAAGAGGAACCTACCAATCTTACTTAACAATTGACAAACATATGGTCTAAACTTGTGGCATCATCACCAAATTAGCTCAAGTGGGAGGGATTATATTAAAACATGGATTAAGCTAAAGAAGGAAATATATAGATGAACCGAACATAAAGTATAAATTCCCGTAACTCTAAAGATCATAGTAATTCCATGGAAGAGTTCCAAATCATTCCTAGCTCAAAAATGTGCCACATCCATCCATTTCATTATACAAACATCCAATTTCAACCTACCATCCCAATTTCAATCACCATTACTCTTTATAAGTAGTTCAACATCAACACATAGTTTTTCATATGAACTAATCATCAAAATATCATAATCAAACCCTAAAGATAGAAAAATTTAGAATTGCAAGGGGTAAACGTATGAAATTTTTAGAAATTATCAATACCTATGTTAAAGAGCGAACAAATCAATAAATTAAGCTACGAGGAATGTGAAATAATGGCCAATTCATGTAATAAGGCGTTCTAATCTAACAATTGAATACGTAAATGATGGATTATTTCATCAATTAGCCCAATATTGTTTATGTAAGAAGAAACTAAGTCATGAAGAATATAACTTATGAATTGATGAAAAAAAAAGTGAAATAAATATAAAAAAACCCAAAGGGTTATTAACATTCAAATTTCTTGATGGGTTCCAAGCACATATGTGAATGCTCCTCTGGTTGTTCACTGCGTGCTTTATCAAGAACCAAATGTGAAGGTTCACCTCTTTCCTCTTTGCTTTCCTCCTGATTTTTTCCTCTTGTGTCTTTTACCTTGTCCACCAACTCCATAGTATCCTTCTCAATGCCTAAGAATACCACATGTACTTGTTTTTCTTGGATTCTTTTTAGTAGTACTAGGTAGAGAACATAGTGGTCTCTTTGAAATCTCTTAGCAAATTGCCCCATTTGGTTCTCTAAGTTCTTAATGGATGATTTAATGTTCTAAAAGTAGGCATCATTAGTGTTAATGTATTTCATGAGTAACTCCTCTAAACTAGGTTGCTTATTGGGATAATGTTGAGGTTGGAAGCCAGATAGGTAGTTCTGTCCTTGTTGGCCTTGAGCTCTCCATAAGAAGTTGGGATGACCACACCATCTGTGGTTGTATATGTTATTATAGGGGTTGACCTAGCAATTTCCCACGTACTCCAATTGCTCTAATTTTACTCCAACCCAAACTGACTGGCACTCATAATTGGGATGACTACCTCCACAGAAATTGTAAGTCATAACTTGAAGTGCAGCAGATGCCACCGTCATATTGTCCAACTTTCTTATAAGGGGTGGTGGATCTGTCACTGATCACCAAATAATAAAATACCTAACTAAAGCTATTATATAGTAGGGTAAGTCGAGGTCGATCTCATAAAGAAATGGTTATACTTATAAGTTATTCCTAAGGTTGCATTAAAAGAAAAGAAAACCTTTGAACACGAAGATAGGAAACAAATAAAAAATACGAGAAACTAAGCGGAAGATATTTATGGGATTTAAGACATATAATTTATCATCAAAACATATAAGATGTGATTGGTCTAAGATGCTAGCTTATAAACAAAAAAAATTTCTTTCCTCTGATCTTAGATAAATCCATCAAGCTCTAAATATATGCTAACTACATGACAACCTAGAATAAGCTCTCTAGATTTAATGGTGAAAAAGTTTTTAAGTGCTAAGGAATAACTAGCTTAAGCCACAATCTCGCAAGCTCAGATTATGTAACTTAGAAAATTGAAATCCTAGACTAAATTGATTAGGTTTATCAAAAAATTCAACTAGCCTATCGCCACTTTTGGTGTTTGCTATGGACAGTTATATATAACAAGCTTATACCCAGAAATTGAACTAAACATTATACCTAGGATGGAAAATTCTATGCATTAATCCCTAATTCATGTCATTCCACCAAAATTCCAATTCAGCCTTGACCTAAAACACATTACTAATCTGATTCCTAATCAATCCTCGCAATTGTAAAACCATTATCCATTTAATATCTTCCAACCAATTAAAACTAAGCTAACATATTAAAATAAACATAAAACTCAAACTGAAAATATGCAAAACAAAACATAAATATAAAACACAAAAAGTAAATAAAAATAAAAAAGTAGGAAATTAAAGGAAACATAATTATATTAATAAAATAACTATTTAAACAAAGTACATGTAAATATAGTCAAAAATATGAAACAATAGTAAAACCCTACTGAGACAAGAGGAAACAACACTAAAAAAAAACTAAAAAACAATTAAACAAAAGATAAAAATGGTGGAGGGACTCAGAAATGAAGACTATCGACTCCCCCCTTATGTACTTTTCTTGCTTTTATACACCTCCTCTAGGGTTAGATACGTTTTAAGCATAGAAAAAACTGATTCACCCTTATTTTTTCATTAGAATGAAGGTTTGATCAATCCTATAGAGGCATTGGTCGATCGAGACACCAGGCATTGGTTGACCGACCTAAAAATTTGGTCAACTAGTCTTTTGATTTTCTAGATCATTCGATCGATCATTTTATCTCATTAGGTCAATCGAATTCCTATTCTCTAGCAATTTCTTCTCTAGAAATCTGTAGAAAATTCTGCATAATCACGCCTTACTCCATTTTTGGTCCAATTCTTCTGCCTTCTAGCCATAACTTATGTTCTAAAGGTTAAACCTATATGAAAGCTTAATACAAACACAATTTAGACATTCAATTATGAAAATAGGCTTGAATTAACATAGGAATACAAATAAAAACTTAATATAATTCAACCCTATCAGATGATGCATTTATCACCTGTTTTGTGGCAAAGTTAAGGCTGCCATGGAACGTTTGCATCGACATGCCTAACTTGAAGCCATGGCAGGGGACACATTATGAGCATATTCTTCCAATGCTCCCAAGCTTCATATATATTTTCTTGCTCCCATTGCTAAAAAGAGATAATTTCGTTACTTAATTTAACTAATCAAAAGGGATGGAAATACCTTGTTAAGAACTTTTCAGCTAATTAGCTCTAAGAAGTATGAAACTAGGAAGATTTAACTTCAACCATGAATTTGCTTTACTATATAACATGAAACAAAATAACCACAACATTATAGCCTTTTAAAATACACCTTTTAAGTTAAAAGTATCGCAAATCTCCAAAACGTTAGCGATCTCGGCATTAGGATCCTCATTCAAAACCCATCAAACTGCATATAATTTTGTGGCATTTGGATCATATGCAATTTAATCTTAAAGTTCTCACTCTCTACCCTTAGCCTCTATATACTTGACTTCAAAGGTTGTACTTGTTGTCCTAACTCTCTATTTATGTTATCCACTTGCTGCTCTAGGACCTTAAACTTTGCATTACCTTCTGATTTCTTTTTTCATAAAACTCTTTTGAACATTCACTTCACCTTAAGGTTTAACTCTAATAGATTAATAAGACAACTACAAGTAGTACAAGGGAGACACCTAACTCAAAAAGAGCCAAAAAAAATAAAATATTGAGAAAACCCAAAGCTCTTAATAAATATTAAAGTGTAGAAAATTAAAAATTATGAAAAATAAAACTAAGTAAATAAAGCTAGTATAATAAAGAATGAAAAACTAAATAATGTTGTATTCCTAGATAACGGTGCTAAAATTTTGATATACTTATAGCATACCTAAGTTTTAATCAAAATTTATATAACAATTGCACTAACAATACCATAAAACACAAACAAGCAAGTGTACCTATTGAGTGTATTATGATTAAGGTGAATCTAGGTGTCAAGTCCATAGGGAATATTATTACTAGTGAATCTCTGTCTAAATTACCTAACCTGTCAAGTTGAAACATGATTCATTGGTTTAATAAAGAAAATAACAAAAAAATTAAAATTAAAATTCCTAAAGGAACTCGTAAGAACTAACACTCAATGATAAAGTTAAGACTCAAGTAATTAATCCCTCTAGGATTCCTTAAGATAAATTAAACTCTCTCTCACGCACATTTTGTAATCCTATTGAAATCAATAACTTAAGAGAAATTCCTCTCTATCTCAACCTATTAAGTAAATGCATTAATTCTTTTTGTTTTGTTTTGTTAAGGTCACACCTAACCAAAATATCTGATGTAAGCCTATCTCTAGGACTCTATGCAAGATGTATCATTTATGGGATGATCTAAAGCAAATAACTATTTTTCAAACAATCATACATAAATCAAGGCTTTGGAATCAAAATTTACATTCCCAAAAGATTTAAATCCAAAGTAATTATCATCCATAAATAATTCTAACATCAAATCTAGAAATGAAAAGTTAAATCAAGAATAAAAAAAATTTCTACATCCTAAAGTTCATAAAAAACCCAAATCCTATAAAAATATTAAATATTAAATGTTGTATGATTTATAAAAACAATCAATAATAAGAAGTATAAAGAAAAGCTTATAATGAGTTGATCTAAATCCTTGACTCTTTGATGGTTTTTTATGTGAACTCCTAGCCTAGATCTTTGATTTCATCGGTTTAGAACCGTCCTCTCTTTCAAGATTGTGTAAAACCTCTTGGAGATAGCTTAGGACTTGATTCTTCCTCTTGGGTGGCTAAATTATAGGGCTTAGAGGTAAGATAATACATAAATTAGGGCAAATTAGATTATTCCCATAAGCTGGGTCCACCTAGAATCACTGCTAAGATCACCGCATGATCCTGACCATGATTTCCCACTGGCCAAAAATCACTGTCAAGGGATAGGGATCTTGACTATGATTCCCATCATGATTACTTTAACATCCATTCTGCTCTCAGACTTCTCATGATATCTCCTTTTTCTTTAAATTTTTTGCCCTAAAACTTTGTCTAAGGCTTCCCAACATAATATTCTTGCTATCAAGTTATTTCAACATCTCTTTGAGCTTGAGAAATGCATTCCATTACTCTTCAAACTACTATAAACATAAATAAATATAGAAAAACAACTAAGCAACCTCTCAGTCAAAGAGTTTAACTTAATATGCCTTAGAGTCACATGGATTTTCATTCGAAACTCAATCAAACAAGTAGTAAATCATGCCCAAAACATGTATGAATGAGGGAGCTATCATATGGGTACAAAAAAGATGTTAATTTTGTTTAAGTTAACGAACATCAAAGGCATGCCAAAGACCAAAAGTATAATTACCAAGACAAATTTTATACCAAGTGATGGAAGAAATGAAATGGTAAAGAGTGATACACAAAAGCATAGGTACATATTTGTCTTTTTTATGCTTTCTTGGATGTTCTAGAAATATGACGTGATACTTGATGACTTGAACGATCAAATTGACTGGCACTTATTGATTTGAATAATTTGAATGTTTTTAATTCATAAATGATGGAGTCTAACTTGATTTTCATTACTTTGATTAAAAGTACATGACGTATAGAGAAGGTGGGAGAGAATAATGTTATTAATCTTATATGACTAAATCTTACACAATTAGGAGAAAATTAGAATTCGTGTAAACTTGTATGTGAATATGTTTTTTGGAAGAATATTATGTGATATCAATTTATTTTATTTAGGGGGAGTTTATTTTCTTTTCTTTAAAAGGAGTTTGGCTTTTGAGTTGTTATAATGCATTAATTTAAAAGGAGTTCTAAATCTTGATGAATTTAGGAGAAGTTTTTGAAATTTGATGATATATTAATATTTTGAAATAAGTTTTGAAGAGGTTATGATTGAACATGTAATTTTTTTAATTGTTTATGTCATTGCATGAAGGGAGAGAATGTTTGAGAAAATTATAAGTGGTATTGACAAAGTTTAGGCATAAGAAATTCTAAGTGGTATTGGGTAATGTTTTTAACACGTGAATTGGGAATCATTTTTTTTTAGTTTAGGAACAACTTTTGATGATTCCAAAAAAGATGATAAATTATGTGATATTAAATTAATGAAGAGTAAAATAGTTTGCGGTTGTATATGTTTTATTTCTCGAATATCATATGGTTTTAACATCATTAAAAATGAGGAGATTGTTGAATCAAGGGAGGTTCTACCTAAGTCTTAAAATGACAAAATACCTTTACTATTAACAATTTTATGGTTGTTATTAATGTATTAAAAAGATAGTTTTGAAGAAAAGATGTTAAAAGACATAGTTTCGAACCAAAGCTAGAGAATTAAAGCTAAAGAGATAATACGTATAGATTAAAGTGTTAAATGGAGTTCTAAAATTAAGAAAGAGAATTTAAAGAGTTTTTTATTTTTATTATAAATTTTATCTTGATTTTTACAAAGTGTTAATTGGTTTAAATCATAGATAATGCATTTATATTAGGCTGTATAATTAAAAAGAATTCTATAAGAAAAGTTTTAGATAGTTATCTTGATAGATAAAAATATTGTGGAGAA
>JAOXYD010008748.1:0-15265 GCA_028565735.1 Pinacopodium congolense | reverse complement strand
AATTTCCAACAAGTAGTTGGAGAGAGGATGTAGTCTATCTTTGGGGTAGGCGAACCTCTATAAATCTTGGTGTTCTTTCTCTTCCTTATCTCTTTTACTTTTTTGCATTTGTGTTTGCTTTATTATTGGTTGAATTTGATTGATATTGGCATAAGAATTGACATTCCATATAGTTTGCTTTTTGGTTAAAGATATCATATTGTTTAAATTGACCTAAGGTGTTTAAAGTGTTTTATTTCCGCAAGAAGTTTTAAACACCTAATTCACCCCCACTCTTGGGTATCATAGGGCTAACAATTGCGATAGATGAATTAATAATGTCTATTGATAGTTAGCTGTATCTTACTTAAAAGTATAATATGTTATTTCAGAAAATAATTTTATACATTGCTAATTTATAGTTTATTTAAATGCAGTAGGAAATGTTGATGCAAGTACTTTGGATAAAAGCGTGATTTATGACTTATTACATAATATTATAGGATATGAAATTCTTGACAATGATGAGACATAACCTCTTTTCAAAACACAATTTTGATTATTATTATTATTATTATCATTTTTATATTGATTTAATTTTACTTATATTTATTATTAATTGATTACACATTAGTAAATATTAATATATTATTTTTATTTCAATTATACATTTTAATTTTTATATTATATTTTTACTTATCCTGATAATTTATATTTCTTGTTACTCTATACCAATTCTATAACAGTCTAATATCGATTAACTTCCAAATTTTAAACCTCTCTATTTATCAGTTTGATCTCCACTCGAAATTTTAAAATATTGTTTGCTAGTGTTAGGAAAAAATATGTGATATACAGTAGCATAGTAAAGAATCACTATATATGTACCGAGAATGTTTTAAAAAGCAATATGTGAGATGCTTGTATCACTAAATTAGTGATCAACTTCATATTCAATATTTTTACGAGGGATCTATATTAATTGACAGAAATATGATTGATATAATAAGTGGGGATGTTTTAGCTGATAAAACCCCTGAGGTAGCGTGAATACTAATTGGAAACATGGCATCGAATTCCTAATAATTTGGAACTAATTTAGATCACTTATTTAGACGTGTTAATGAGGTAAATGTTTCTTCTCTTAAAAAAGGTTAGATGATCTAACTTCTCTTATTCATCAATTAGTTATAGGAAAGATGGAAACAACTAAGGCTTGTGGCATCTATTCAGTAGTAGGGCATTTAATTGATATATGCCAAACTTTATAATAGGAGTCTTTGATGTAAGTTAAAGTAGCAGGTGAATTTCTAGCACAATTGTAAGGGAACTATAACCCCTATTTGAATATATAAAATCCATATTGGAACCATTATCTGAATCTTCATTATGGCAATGCACCGATGTATCAACTTGTACATAATTTTTAGTAATATGAATAGCCCTATCCTTCTGGACAATAGCGAGGTCAATGCTTTGATTTAGGTACATCTCTTGGAGATATTTTCTAGACTTTAACTATTAACAATGTGAAATTAAGCATTAGAAAAGAGCTAGTATTTAGAATTTGGAAAGTCAAACGATAACTATTGTTGGTAGGTTAGAAGTGTTGAATTCTAGCAAGTTACCCTTTCAAATTATGGTTAATTAGAAGGAGAATGTAAAATTGATAATGTTAAGGAGTGAAAAAGAGTTTAATCCACTAAGTAAAGAGCCCCTTGTACTTGCATAATAAGAAGATAGAGATAAAGGAGATGCAAAGGGCAATCTTTTATTATTAGTGTTTTATTAGATAAGTCTCAATTTTAGATAAATAAAAACTTATTCTACTTTTTCTTGAAGATTTTACAAAAAAAGAAGGAAATATGAGTGTAATTTAAGTTTGTATGAGACTTTTCAAAAAACGAGGCAAATATTTCACTTTTTGATGCTATGAAGAAAGTGTCTTGTGATGTTAAATTTTTGGAAGAATTATGAGAATTGAAAAGAAATTAAAAACTAAAAAGGTATGAGAAAGTAAGAGTGGGGGAGAATATGTCTTCTATAATTCCAAAGAATCTTTGTAAGAAGTATAATGATTCAAATATGTTCTCTATTCCTTGCATAACAAGTAGCACTAAAATTGAGAAAGCGAGGCTAGATTTAGGAGCATCAATAAATGTCATGTTATATTCTACATATGCTATTTTAAATCTTAGGCCTTTAAAGAAAATTGGTTTGGTAATTTAATCAACTAATGGATTGTTAAAGATGTTCTTGTTCAAGTTTATAATAAATTATTATTCCTTACTGGCTTTTATATACTTACCATAGGTAATAAGGATCAAATAACCCTTATTTTATCAGGTAGACCACTCTTAAAATCAGTCAAAATAAAGATAGATGATCATAATGTCATACTAATCATAGAGTTTGAAGGAGATATGGTGTAATATAAAATGTATGATACCATGAAATATCCTAATGATGATACTTCTATTTATTTGGTTGATATGATTGAATTTTTAGCACATGATATGAAAAGATGAACTAGAAGTTTCCATTCATAAGAATATTGAGAAGAAAATATAATGAACAAACATTGAATGCTAATCTATAGGAGACAGTGGTGGCATCTTATATTTTACAGGTACTTATATTAGAATTAAAACTACTATTAAAGCCTAACTAATAAAAGAAGACATTAAACCAAGTCAAAGATATTAAACAAAGGTGCTTTTAGGGAGGAAATCCAAGTTTTCTACTTCATTTATATAGCTTTATTTAGTCAACTCAATTAATTTATATAGCTTTATATTCTGATGACTTAGGTTGTGATGTTTTTAGGTTTAGTGTAGTGAAGATTTTTGTTTGTATGAAGGTCGAAGTAAAATGGTAGGCCTAAATGATGCTGTTATACCTTTTAAAGTAGCATTGTTTATGTTCTAATTATAGATAAATTGTTTCAAAAATTAATTATACCTTTTTCAATTCCATGGTACTTTATAAGTAGTCATTCGTATTGGTGACTCTTGGCTTCTTCCTCTTAGTTTGAAATTCATATTGAAAAAACCTTTACCTTGAAAAGCTGGGAATCCTAGGTTTATTTAGAGACCACTTTTTTCATGAGGAGTGAGGCCTAGTTCTTATCAATTTATACTTTCTTTCGTGTGTGGTATTCCTTTATGTGAATATATCTCTAGAATTTATTTTGAAACACTTTAGAACATGCATAAAGAGGATAAAGGCCATCTTTTTTGTGTGTGTGTAAATTTCAAGCTTAATTAGCCTATCTAATTTAATATCTATTGTCAACCCTTTTTAATCTAAAAAAACAAAAAAAATCCTTTTCTTTCAATTGGTAACAATATTAAAGGCCTAAATCTTCAATCAAATATTTACTTCACAATAGAAGTTAGTAGAGTATCTAAACTAAAGTTTCTAGCCACATACTTATCATGGTTTCTCTTATGATCATCAATATTGTTCATATTTTATTCTTTTGTTTGTTTAATTTAATTGTTTTAAATATAAAAATATAAAAAAGAAAAAATAAAAAAGAAAAAGCACAATACTAAGTTTATATTCTTTAAAGGGAAGTGGTTGATTAAAGCATGTTGTTATATTCATAAGGGTTATGGGGAATTTTATTCATTGCATGTGTTTAAATGTTTTGTTAATGTTTATGATTTTTAAACCCTTTTTATCCTTTTCCCCTCACCTTTACCCATAGTCCCATTATAACTCGAAATGAAGCCCTTTTAATTTATGCATGTATATAATATAGGTGGAGGAGATTTGATGTATAGACAAGCTTATGGTAGAGTATTTACATTAAAATAATTTAAGCAAAACAACAGTCCTTTTAAAAACATAATTGAAAGAGTAGAAACCCTGTGAAAATTCACCAATACTTTATGTATGCTTTAAAATGAGCTTGGTTTAGTTCATTCTTGTTCATGTTTCTTATGAATTCAATTATAAGGTATGATGCTACTTCATTCTTAGATAGTTCAAAAGTTTAAGGTATATGGACTCCTTGATGTCATGAGAAATGATTTGATGGAAATCTCTTTAGGTTTTTCAAATGGGATAGTAGTTTTAATTTGTTCGAGGAAGAGTAATGTTTATGTGGAAAGCATTTGATAGAGGTATTAATTGTTGTTATTTTGTTTTTTAATTTTCCCTTTTTATATGCGATTAAAGTGCAATATAATAAAATTCTTGTTCTTTTGCAATTATAAAGTTTGAACAAAGTTTGGAGCATAAATTAAGCTTTAAAAGAGACAAAGTTAAGCAAAGAAATCAGTATTTTAAAGATGGAAAGCATTTAGGAAGAAGAAGCATTTGTACAAACTAACACCTATTTAATTCTCTTTGTATATATGTTTCTTACATAGTTGATGCATTGCAAAAACACCTATTTATAGGTGTTAAATCTCAAAGTAATTGTTTATAACCATGGTACAATGTTCTAATGTGTAATTTTCTAAAGTAGTAAAATCTCTTTCTTATGGCAAAATAGCTGTTGAAGTGTGAAATTTAGACTACAATGGTGGTAGGCATCGAATAACAATGACATCATTGTGCACCTTATACAATAACCATTATGCTTTTGTATATTTTATCTATAACGACTATACAATAACAACGTCATTGCTCTCCCAAGAAACCACTATTATGATCCAAGAAAAATGAAAACAATGACTTAAATAAATTCCAAAACTTTCTAAATTACCCCAAACTATTCCTAACAATTTAAAGCATTTCTTAATGCATTCAAACATAATCTAATCAATTCTAAACATATTTTCACTCAATTTATCATAACCTAACATAGTCCAATGCATCTAATATACTCTCTTTGATTTATCCTAACATTTTCATATCCATCTTATGACATTCAATCGCACACATTACTAGTTATCCAATTTACATACTCACACATTCATTTACTCACATATACTCTTATAAAAATTTACAAGCATTCATTTATACATCAAGAGGATTTTCATAAACAACAATCATATACAAGAGCTCTTAATTATGCATCCTATATACAAAATACTAAACATGAATGCAATATTTATGATCTGAGCCCTTTTAAAATATGGTAAGATGAAATAAGACTTATAATAAAATGCACAAAAACATCCTATCAAATTTTGCTTTTGAACTTAATCTTCTATCCATCAATCATCTTGATTAAGTGCTTCTCTTCTAATTGTGGTCTTCATTAATCTCAACGTACTTCAATGCTTTAATGTAAACATTAGTTTATGTTACTCAGTTCTATTAATCCAAAGGTTGGTTATACCTTTGTTTTGATGATGACAAAGTATTTTTCTTACTAATGTATTTATGGATTTTATTGTGTGTTAAGATAGGTTTGAAGAAATCAAGTCATGAAGTGCATGTATTTTGAGCCTTGATGATAAAAGATGTATATGGAGTTTATGAAGCATGTTGGCAATGTATGAAGACTAAGATAGAAGATCAAGTTTAATAGTAGAATTTAATTGGCCTATGAGTGATTGTTTATGTTAAGAAGTTAATGGAATTGGTTTTGGATTTATTAATTAAGTTTAGAAAAATTTTGGAAGCTAGATTTCTGAACAAGCTTAGTTGAGTTACCAAATTTACATAGCTAACTTGGGAAAGGCATTAAGCACACTTCTAGAGCTCTAAATGCTATGAAAATTTTCAGGATGCTAGAAAAATAAGCCTGAAAAATAAGCTACTAAGCAAATTTCATGGCAATTGGATGAATAATGGATAGGATATCACGAAAATATTGAGTGGTGATACAAGCTGGTGCATTCAAGGGAGTTAGGTCGACCGAATGAGTCTTAGGCCAACTGAATGACCGATAGGTCGACTTAATGAGGCATTCAGTTGACCGAACATGATGAAAGGCAATTGTAATTTTACAATGGGTAGATTTTGCAATGGATACATCTATTAATGAATTATACCGTTGGGCAACATTTATAAACAGTTATAAGGCTTTTAACATGGGTATAAATAGTTGTTATAAGTGTGGTTTATATATGAGAAAAATTGTGAAAGAATTGTACAAGTGATTTGAGCTTCCTTGGGGTTTGTTAGTTTGTGGTGTAGTTTATAAGTGAATTCTTGTAAGGGATATTCTTAAACCTTGAAACGAAGAGGGCTATGAGGTTATCTTTAGCCTTAGAAAAAGGAGTAACAGGTTATTCCTTAACCTCAAAAGGGAGAGTGAAAGGTCATCTTTAATCCTTGAAAAGGGATTGTAAATCTAACGTTGTATTTGGTTTAATTGTAATAGTACAAAAATCTCAATAGTGGTGATAAGGACTAGACGTAGGGGTAAGTGGACAGCTCTAAACTAAAATAAATCTTTTATGTCCTTCTTCCCAACCCTTTTACTTTTATACATTTATTTGATATTGTTTAAGTTATTGTTATTATTTTGATTAATTAAATTATTGTTTAGGTTCCATATTTAATTAAATTGGCAAAAGAATTAGGTTTAATAATATAGAAGATATCTTTAAGAACCTAATTCATCCCCCTCTTAGGTGCCATATAAGACCAACAAGTTCCAAGGCTTCACATCATATTTATCCAATATACAACTTCATGGCTTGTTTTCTTCAAACCTATACTCCTTTGAGTACATCCAAAGACAACCTTGCCTTCAAATCTATTCTTATACATCAAACTTAATAAATACATTCCAAGGCTTCACATCATATTTATCTAATATAAACTTCATGACTTGTTTTCATCAAACCTATCCTCCTTCGAGCACGTTGAAAGAAAACCTTGTCTTCAAATCTATCTCTATACATCAAACTTAATAAATAAATTAATAGAACCATTTTTTCATCAGCACAATAAAGGTATAACCATCCTTATTTCAATAATATCCTCTGTTTTCATAATGAGAAAACTGTGTGATATTTGAAACTTCCAATAATTAAACTAAATATATAAAACAAAAACAAACATATATGCAAACAGTTTTGCTACCTCTTTCTAATAGCACATATATTTCTCCTCCTTTTGTAATTATAAAAAAAGCTTAAAAGTACAAAAAGGCATACTACTCTAATACTAATGCACACATATCACATACGAAAAGATTCACATATCTTATTCCATTTTTACCAAACCATCTTTTCTAATGTCACTTAAAAAAATTTCAAAACATTTTGAAAATGTTCTTTCAAACATACTTCCCTTTAATAAAAGACACTACAAAAAACTTATTCAAACTAAAAAATCATCAAAACATAAAGGGGATCATCACCAATTAAAATATTATTTTACAAATTCACAACATTAATATATTGGTCAAAAGGGATTGAATTCACAAAATCACATATCACTTCATACTAACATTGTTGAAATGAGATCTGTCTATACTAATTGTTAGAAAGGAGACTTGATACCTATTGAACTAAGGGAGGTTCCAATCATATATTATAATGATAACAAAACATTTTTATTACTAATGTGATAGTTTTAGTATGATTGAAAGATATGTTGATGTAAAATTTGCATTGAAATTTATTAGAGCCTAAATTAGAAGAGTATTCATAAAGAAAATGAAGATTCAAACAAGCATTAAAGAGTTAAAGTGAAGATAAACAAAGAGGATCAAGTTTGATTAGGCTTAGGAATATGTTTTAGTATGTAAGTCTTCTTAATCTTAATTAATGCTTGGAAATAGCTCAATTTCACATGTTATGCTTGCTTGAACACTTACACAAAGGTTTTGTGTAAATGCTTTAAGTAATTAGTTGAATTTGATTATAGAATTGACATTTTAGAAATTGGTTTATAATTTCACATTAGTATAAAGTTACATAGTCAATAGGAAATTGTGTGAGATATTTTAAAAGAAATCCTTTTGATATGTCTAAGTAAATTGGAATGTTTTAGAGAGTTTTTTTCTAGTATGTTTAGTTTATTTGAGTTAAGATTTTATATGAAAAATGATTTTTAGAAAATTTTAAAACTTATTGAAATGATTTTTGGAACTTTGAAAAATTTTCTAGTGGTTAAATTTCTGTAACCAAGGTATATGTTGCATTTTGGTTTAGCTTAAATGCCCTGGTGGTTAAAATCACTTTATTAGTGAATTAAAACTTGTTTGAACTATTTTTTAATTTAATAGATGTTTTAAAAGTATTTATGAAAAGTGTTAGTATGCTTATGAATTGTCTATAATTGGTTTTGAAAGTAAATTTTCTAAATGAGTTTTAATCAAAGTTTTGAATTCCGTTCCATACCGCCCGGATGGTACGCGTTGTACCGGATTTGAATACTGGTCAGTACCAGTCATACCAGTTGGTACCGACCTGTATCGGCTGGTACAGAAAAAAATAAAAAATAAAATTTTTTGAAAAAAATATTTTTTTAAAAAAGTAAATTTTGTATTTTGACATTTTTTTAAGTTTAAAGTTAAGTTAAAAATTATACAATATAATACATTTATATACTATTTTACAAATTTTATAAAATTCAAGAATTAATTTATAATTTTAAAAAGTTATTTGAAGCGGTATCGGTATTGATCAGTATCGGTACGGTACCATTTTAAATACAAATCCAATACTGGTACCGGTACGATATTCAAAACATTGGTTTTAATTGTTATAAACAAAGACATATTTTTTTAAAAAACTCATTTGATAAGTCTTGGCATCCAAAATCATTTTCAGAAACTTTTGACACTTATTTGGAATTGCATTTGATGTTAGGACAAGATTTGAAAGTGTTTAGAAATGTTTTGGTCAAGTTTTGAAGTATTTTTTAGTATCTTTAATGGTGGTCATTAATGTGGATTATCATAGACCTGTTATAGTCGTGAAATCTGCAATAATAGTCTTGTACAAGAAATTAATGTCGGTTTCCTAAATCTATTAATGATACTATTGAACAAAACCAAGATAATGTCCAACGACTTGTTTTCCAAAATGCACAACTTTTAGTTTTTCAACTACCATTTGGACTCTAATAGCCATTTTTCATATCCAACAACTTTATTCACTTATTACCTCTATAAATAAGAATCCTAAAGCATTTTTTTCAACATTTTTACAATTTTATTAAATATTTGAGCTTAAAAAGTCTTCACGTCAAACTTGTAAAGTTTTGGTATTCTTCATATTTCATCTTGATCTTTCATCATTTAAATATGATTTTAGTGCTTCAAAATTATTTTTTTTGTTAATTGATTTATTTAGCTTTGAAGAGGTTTATTATGATGATTTTATGTGTTTTAAAGGTTGAAATTGTTAGTTCTTAAAGCTAAAGTTTTGACAATCCAAAATTGATAATTCTTGCCTTGTTTTTGATTCAATCCTTTTATTTCATGCTTTATTTGCATTTTATTGTTTCAATCTATTATTCACTGATTGATTAAGGTTACAATAGGGGTTTTTATTTATTTTGGGCATTTTGGAAGGTTAAAATTGTTTATCATGGAGTTGGAACTTAAATATTGCATTTTGAAAGCTTGTGTATACCTTATGTTTAACCTGATTAATATTTTAACCTCATTTTCATTGCATCAATCAATTAGTTTTTAGTCTATTGAAGTTCCGTAAGTCTTATTATAATTTTTATTCTTCTCTAAAAGTTGCAAAATCTTTTTTACTGAATGAGCTTGATTAAAACACCATTAAATTTGGGATTAGTTACTTATTTTAGAGTCTTTATTTTATTTAATTGGTTGATATGATATAAGCTTCTCTTTGCATTTAAAAAGAGTGTTAAAAGATTGCTCTTCATCTTCTATAAAGATGATTGAATTTGTATTTGATTGTTGAATGTGGTTTGTATTAGTTATGTAATATATGAGCATTAAAGAAAGGACAAGTAATTGTGTTTGATCTTATTACATATGTTGCATCATTTTGAGCCCTTTCAATGTTAGTTTTGATGGACCTTGGTTCAAGAAGTGTTATGAGATTTGAGAACCTAATTTTATATCATTTTTTAGAAAAAATTGTTATTATTGATTTTTTTAAAAGTTCACTCTTCACCTATTATAAAGGAAGATTGTAAGGGTTCCTCTTTACCTATTATTGAAAGAAGATTATACGGGTTTGTTAGGGGACAAATTTATAGTGTTTTTAGATATTATTTAATGTATGTTTGTCCTCATTTTGGTACTTGAATGTTTAATTGAACATTAGAAATATTTAATTTGTAGATTGATGTGAATAATTGAAGAACTAAGAAAAATTGAGTTAAAAGCATCAAGTTCCAAGAGCTATATGGTGGTCCGGCCAACCCACCGTATAGATCCCAGCAACTCGCATATAGCTTATATGATGGTCTCCATCCCATTGTATTGCTTAGTGACCTCGTCATATAGCTTCGGCTAGACCACTGTATAGCATCAGCCAACACCTTTCCTGCTTTGTTTTTCACATTTACGGCTGATGGTCTCCTCCTAGTTGTTGCAGCTTTCTCCTATAAGTTCAAGGGATGTCTCCAGGCTCTAGAGAGAGTATTTTTAGGATCAAAAACTAGTTTTTTTCTTTTATTTTTCATAGCTATGTTAGTTGTAGTTAGGTTTTCCATTTCAATCTTCGTAAATCACATTTATAGGTTATGTTTCAAGATGATAACAACTGATACACGTGATAAGAGATAGATTATCATCTTAGATTCATCTTTGGTGAATTATAAACTTTAAATTTTATGTATTATTGTTATATTTATGAATTAATCAAAGTTATGTTGTTTAAGTTAATTATTTCATGTTCTTTGATTAATTTCATGGTTTAATCTAAAGTTCAATTATGGCTAGGTTATTAAATGTTTTAGTTGATTCTTAATGCATAATTAGTGAGTTAATCTTTATTTATTAAATGCTTAATGCTTGTATTAAACTGATTACTTAAGATAAAGTCATTAGATAATCTAGGATCCGAGAAATTTACCTAGGTCAATAGTCAACATGGTATAAATCAGTGCATGACTAAACTCTGTTTAATCGTGAGGCTACTAGTCTTGAAATAGGGAATTTTAAGGTTAGACTTCCTAAGCTTTAGGCCTATTACATAAGTCTGATACATAACCAAACTTTAGGATAAGACCAATAAAGCTAAGGTTGTGACTTAATCATAACACTATCTCGATTTAGTGAAGATACCTTAGATTAAGTATTACTAATTCATCAATTAAATTATCAACCACCTAAGCCTTGATTGAATAATTTGAATTAGAAATGCAACCTCGAACTCCTTTACAATTGATTGGAAGTTTTCTAGATTTTCTAGAACTAGTTTTGTAATTTTATTTAATTTCTTATTTTTTAATTTTTTATTCGTTAGATAATGGTAATATGTTTGAATTAGTACTCATAATACACACTTTCTCACATGATTGACATTTGGAGTCTTAAATATACTCCACTATATTACTTGCTGACTAGTACACTTGCCGACTAGTACACTTGCCAAAAGATCAGTTTTGAATGAATTGTGATTTTGTGCATAAAAATACCAATTTATTTTAGCTAAGTTTATGGTAGATTGACTGACAACAAGTTTTTGACACTGTTGCTGAGGAGGCATACTTGTAATATGAGGAAAATATTGATGTCAATTACTCTAAATATTTATTTTGATGCATATGTTATTTTCCTTGTTTTCTATGTTTGTTAGATGTTTATATTAGCATTTTCTATTTTTGTCTTATTTTATTATTTTTTGTAAAGTGTTGTCTTTTTGTGATTTAGATTAGTCATCAAGAAGATGGGGTGGCAATAGCACCATTGGCAAGATTGCCGGTGGTATAAGCTAGAAGATGAATTTGATTAGGGCGATAATTAGACAAACCTTTTCTATCAATTTGATTATACTTATATCCCTCAGTACAATGATTACCTTGACTATTCTTAGCTAAATCAATCTTATTTTGACCAACCTTCATCTTTTTCTAATCAATAGAATTTTGAGAGATTAGATTATTACACCTTTAGTTGGATAGATCATCCTGATTATTTTTGCCTTAATAAGGTTGCATTCATTTCACATTTAGATATTCCTTCTCAACCTAAGCATAATCAAAGAACCATGAATCAAATTTTAGAATCAATTAGGGAAATTGATCATGTAGAGCCACGTGAGCTAGAAAGCATTAGTGGTGAGCCTACATTAGCTTTAGGTAAAATAATTTGTGAAACTAATGAGGATGAGCATCAAAGTCCAGTTGTTGAAAATGAGATGGTTATTGAATCAAAGGTAGCATTTGAGAGCTTTCACTTCATAGGTATTTTAGCTTTTGATCATAGTCCACAAGTTATATACCTATATTTTTTTTTATCACATTGCTTTATTCAAGGTAAAAATTTTAAAATCAAAACCCCACTAAATGATATAGGAACCCTTCCAAATTTAGTTTGTCACTATTTAAACAAAGAGGATGGGAAGTTGGGTGGTAGACCTAAGACGAGATTAAAAATTATCTAACTATAAGGTTCGTTTAAAAGACCTTAAAGAAGTACTTGTTGGGAGGCAACTCAACCTTAGATGTAGGATGGTGTGTTTTAAATAAAATTAGTGTGCTTTTCACATGCTCTTGTTGTGTTTTCTTTTGGTGTGTTATTTTTGGATTTGTGTATTTTATTTTGTTTTTGGTTTTTTAATCTATTGTCCTTGATTTTTAGATAGCTGCGACTCACATTAACAGAGCACTATCACGATCATATCTTTCTCTAGGTGTATTCTTTTCTTGTCTTTCACATAATATGCTTTGTTTTTTGTATTTATGAACATTGGGGTGAATGTTCAATTTAAGTGTAGGGGAGGGATATGTCATTTGATCACATTTGAGTATTTCTTGTCTTATAGACTATCATTTTTTTTTATCTTTTTCTTTATAAAATAAATTTATGGAAAAAATTTTCGATTTTGATACTGATTATTGAACATGTCTTATTTTGAATTCAATGATTTTGATCATTTGAAATGTTATATGGTTAATTAAAATAATAATTGACTAAATGTTTTCAACTCATTTTATAAATTGAATAACGGATACCTGATGATCAAAATAATATTTCGCATATAAAATGCAACTTACTAAGTAATTTTGTGATTTCTTTTTAGAAATTTTTATCATTCAAAATAAAAACATGAAAAATAATCAGAATTATGCTAAAAATTTTAATTAATTAATTAAATGAGTGAGTAGAATTCACTCCGTTGACTTCTAACCATATGCTAAAAAAGAAAACAAAAATCATAATGTTGAAGTTAAAGAGTGGTATTAGTAGCCAGGTGAATATGTAATTAAGTTAAGTAACCAAGGGTTGTTCCAGACAAAATGTACACCTTTGCTTAAAAAAATTGAGTAACTTCTTAACCAAGTTGCTCACATATTTAATTAATTACCTAGTTAAATTAAATTTTTTGGCTTAAAATAAATAAAGGATATGAAAGTGTTTTAAAAGTTAATGCATTAAACTCAGCATATTTGCCTTTTATATGCGAAATTGATTTTTGTAATTCAAGTTGAAGATTGAAAAAAACTGAAATGATTTAAATTCATTTGCAATTTAATGTGATTAATTGATTATATAACATTTTAATAAGTCATTATTTTTGAAAGATTAAGAAAATATTTTCAATAATTATATTGTTAATCTTGGATTAATTTTTCCTATAATTATATCCTATGTTGAAAATGGATGAAGATTTGATTTGCTTAAGGACAAGTAAACACTTAAGTGTGGGAGAGTTGTTATGGGGCAAATTTATAGTGTTTTAAGATGTTATTTAATGTATATTTGTCCCAATTTTGGTGATTAAATGTTTAATTAATCATTAGAAATGTTTAATTTGTAAATTGATGTAAATAATTGAAGAAATGAGCAAAATAGAGCCAAAAGCATCAAGTTATAGGAGATATATGGTGGTCGGGTCAACCTACCATAAACCACCGTATAGCTGCTTAGTAACCCGGGTATAGCTTCAAAGAATAGGAGTTATATGGTGGTCTCTAACCACCTTTATTGCTTTGGTGCACTCGCTATAAAGCTTCAGCTAAACTACCATAAAGCATCAGTAGACACCTTTCTTGCTTTATTTTCGACATTTTCAAGAGTTGGTCTCCTCCTAGTTGCTGCAGCTTCTCTGATAAGTTTAAGGATTTTCTCTAGGCTCTACAAAGAGTAGTTTTAGGATAAAAAACTCATTGTTTCTTTTAGTTTTCATATCTATGTTAGTTTTAGTTAGGTTTTCCATTTCAATCTTTGTAAATCACATTTACAAGTTGTGTTTCAAAATCTTTACAGCTAATACATATGATTAGAGTTAGATTATCATCTCAGATTCATCTTTGGTGAATTCTAAACTTTAAATATTGTGTATTATTATTATATTTGTGAATCGATTAAATTTATATTGTTTAAGTTAATTATTTCATGTTCTTTGTTCAATTTCATGGTTTAATCTACATTTCAATTGAGGCTAGGTTGTTAAATGTGTTAATTGATGCTTAATGCATGATTACTGAGCTAATCTTTATTTATTGAATGCTTAATGCTTGTATTAAACTGATCACTTAAGATAAAGTCATTAAATAATCAAGGATTGGAGAAATCTACCAAGGTTATTGGATAAATCAATAGATAACCTGGTTTAAATCAATACATGACCAAACTTTAAGATAGGACTAGAGTTCTTGAGTTTTAGGCCGATTACCTAAGTCTGATGCATGACCAAACTTTAAGATAGGACCAATAGAGATAAGGTAGTGAGTTATCTATAACGCTATAGTATCACTAATCCATCAATTAAATAATCAATCACCTAAGCCTTAACTAAATAATGTGAATTAGGAATGCAACATTGAACTCATTTACAATTAATTGGAATATTTCTAGGTTTTCTAGAATTAGTTTTGTAATTTTATTTCATTTCTTAATTTTTAATTTAGTATTCTCTAGATAATTGTAATATGTTTGATCTAGTGCTTCCATAGATACGCTTCCTCGTGAGATCGACCTTCGAAGTCTTAAATATACTGTACTATATTACTTGTTGACTGATGCACTTTTTGGAAAGTCGATTTTGAATGAATTATGCTTTTATGCATAAAAATACCAATTTATTTGAGCTAAATTTATAGTAGACCGACTGACAATAGGGTTACTCTTCACCTTAAAGAAGATTTTCATAGTTGAAATTCCAACATTATGTGCTAGGAGTGGATTAAGCCTAAGAGGATTAACCAAACCACTATAAACCCTTGGCGTATTCTTCCTTTCATTATATTTTTACATTTATGAAATATTATG
>JAOXYD010008718.1:0-15267 GCA_028565735.1 Pinacopodium congolense | reverse complement strand
TGCGATAGGTGCACTTGCCTAAAAAGTACGTTGGTTTAAAAGTAAAAATCATTTCGAGCAACCGTAAATTTTAAAGTCACCTAACCAACGCAACACCTAGCCTCACAAAGTCCATCAATGTCCTCTCAGCAACTATTTATTCACCTTATTCTTCCATATTCCTCTGTATTCTATCTTAGTGTCTAGCTCTTCTAAGCTCTCTTTTATGCCTTTTAATGTCTAAAAACTCTTTGTTACTAAGCTCGTTAGACCTTTTCGTGTTCCTTGTGTTCATACACCGAAAAATACAAAGGGAAAGTATCAAAAACTCTTAAATCAAAGTTACCCAAACTAAACAAGATGCTAAACAAATAATCCCTGCCAACGGTGCCAAAAACTTGTACAAAAACAAAACTTGCTTTACACTAAAATGATGCAAGTGTATAGGTCGTTACTTGTAGTAAGATATTATCCCACGTAGATTGAATCTAGACACCTTATTAATTTAGCTTACACTTTGTTTAAGGCACTGAAGTAAAAAAATTTAAAAAGATAGATAGAACAAAAACAAACAAAAGGTAAAACTAAGCAACACAACCAATGTCAAAATCGTAAACTAAAACTTGGTGAAATCAAGATTAAAAACTAGGACTTGTTGTTATCCCTATTTGTTTCCCCCTTGTTTGATTTACTCGATTTATGCTTCACCTAAAATTTTCTAATGTCTTAGTTGCCCTCTCTCAAGGTACAACCATGTTTTGCTAGTTAAACGATTTAAGATTAACCTTGCAATCTCTCAACCTACAACGTCTTTCCTAAAAGTTCCACTAGGTATGAAGCAATCCTATAGGTAGTATATTGATCTATTGAAATATCTTTCTAATAAATCAATAACTTGTTATTTATAGGTCTATTAAATGCCAACCATCATTGTACATTTAAAATAAGTTACCCACTCACTCTCTCGATCTATTCCAAGGTTTTAAGCTCAATAAATAATACAAAATTTCATTCCGTCAAATCAATACACAAAGGTTCACAAATAGTTAAAACAACAAATCCTAAACCAAATTTAGCCACTTATAGTATAAACGAGTTCTACAATATTCAAATTTTCTATAAAACAAAACAAGACTAGAAGGATAAAAATAAACAAATACAATACTATATTGTCTTCCCTTCTTCTCTGCAATAGCAAATTTGAAATATGGACACCATTGATGCTTAAGATGATGACCCCTGAGTTACAGAAATTTGGAGTTGTTCTCTTCTTCTTATGACTCAGCCTTTTGGGAAAAATTATATCCTTTATTTAGGTTTTCGACCCTTTTTATGTGTACCGAGTTGCCACCTATCTAATTAATGTTAGCCATATGTGTTGCTTGAATTCACGTGCGTGGTTAAGATTTTTTTATAGAAATTACTGGTGGAGTGCTAGACCACGCCTGTGGCACCATGTCATAGGCTTAGGGAGGGAAATGAAGGGCCATGTCTATGGCACCAATCCATAGGAGTAGGGAGGGAAATGAAGCATGCCACGCCTCTGGGTGGTGCCATGTCTGTGGCACCAATGCAAAGGAGTGGGGGTTCCTTTCAAAGTGCCACTCACTCCATTTTTTGCTTCTTCCGTTAAAACTGCACATTAAAACAACACATCCATAAGACACAATTCTTACACAAAATTAATAATTAAATCTATAAAACATAAAATATAATTAAGAATACTAAAAGGATCAATAAATTAATCCTAAACACATCAAAAACTAAACAAATAACATGTTAAACCCTTATAAAAACAAAGACTAAACACACAACTAACTGTTAATTCATCCTTTTAATGATGTGCATTCATAAAGAAATTTTTTCTATTTTTAGGCATATGCACATTCTTTCTATATGATGGTCCTAATGTATATAAAAATGCAAGATGATTCTTCTTATGATGAGAGTTAGATGATAAAGGCCTAAAAACATTTTTAATTGATGGCCTAAGTTCTTCTTCCTTTAAGTTCTTTTCTTTAACAAATTTAGTCATGCTAGAGGAAGATCCATTATCATTAACATAACCTAAACTATGTATATCATTTACAACCTTTTGACTACTCAACATGTTTTCTAATTTATCATTCCCTTTAGTGAATAAAACAAGTGAGTTTTTAAAAGAACCTATCTCTATTTTAATAGATGCATTTTCTTTTACCAAACTACCCTGATCAACATCACATTTTTATTCTAATTTTTTCTTTAAAGATTTATTTTCTTCTACCAATTTTTTCATCTCACATTTCATTGCAATCATTGATTTTACTTCTTTTCTAAACACCTCATTTTCTAATCTACATTCATCAAGTAATTTCCAGATTTCATTATCCTTATCATACTACTTATTTTTCTTCTTTGCCAAGGATTCTATATATTTAAACAATCTATTATAATTATATTCAATATCACATTCATCATCATTATCATGAGGTTTAGAACAAGAAGGTACGTCATTATCATAAGGAGTTGTTGAAGTACATACCTCATCATCCACGACGGATAAGAAGGTTACTTATTCATATTCACTGTCCTTTTCCTCATCGTGATAGATTTTCACTAATGCATAACATGTTTCTTTAGCACTTTCACATCTTGATGCAATTTTATCAAATACTTATACACTTATGGAAGAAAATAAAAATATCTATAACTTTATAATTAAACGAAATAAACTTATGCTCAACGTTATCAAATTCTAAAATTTCTTTGAATGTTAAATTTTCTAAGGGCTTTGAAAGTATATAAGGACCATTTTCTAGGATTTTCCAATAATTTTCTCCTAGGTTTAAAAAACAATTTTTTATTTTAATTTTCCAATCTCTAAAATTATTTCCACTAAACAAAGGGGACGCATCTAAAATAAGTGCCATAATCTTTACTTAATAATTCATTAGAATTAAGCCTATGTGAGACCAAGGCTTTGATACTAATTATTAGGCCTATGCAGCATTTAAGATTAAGGGAATTAGGTGTTAAAATTTTTCTTCTAAGTTTTATAACCTATATTTACTAATTTATTTAAATGTTGAAGTTAAATAATAATTCTAATTTATCACGTTAACTAATAACAATAAATTAGACAACAAAAATACTTTCACAAAAGTAAAAGAGTAAGGAAGAGAGATATAAATGATTTAACCTAGTTCAGAGCGACCCACTTGTCCATACGTCTACTTCTGAACACCACTTGTTGAGATTTTTTTAATAATGCTCCAAATTACGACATTAGAAATAAAATATTTTTTCAAGGTTTAAGGATAACCTTCAGTCTTCCTTTCGAGGCTAAGGAATAACCTATCACTTTTTTTTCTAAAGCTAAAGGATAACCTCATAACATTTTTCTTTTACGACTCAAGAATAAACCTTACATATATTCACTCACAATTTCTGCCTTTTTAAAACATCATCTTACCAAAGTGTATAAGTGCTCACACTACACTTGTATATGAAATGCAACGCAAAACCCACAAGAATACTCACAAGTATATATTATTCAGTAAAAGTACACAAAAAGCTCAAGAATTTTCAAATCTCTTGTATAAACATTTCGCTATGTTTTTCATATCATAAACCCCACAAACAACACATATTTATTCCCATCTTATGGCCTTATAGCTGTTGCACAATGTTCCTAATGAGTTCTTCGTAAGCTACCAAATAATAAAATTACCTAACCTACCTAACTAAGTAACTAAAGGAAGTCAGGATCGATCCCACATAGAGCTATGGTGAATTGCTATCTCTAAAGTTCCTAAGAAAGGGAAAATAAAACCCTTTGAATCAAGTAAGCGAAAGAAACTAAACTAAAAAGAAAGTAACACATGAAAAGAGTACTACTAATAATAAAGAAATGGTCTGAAGGTATCATCGAGATTCAAGAATGACTATTGATCCTTGAATCTAGATAAACGGTGCTCTAGCTATTGTGTCAGCCTATAGGTTCGAACAATCTCTCAAACCCTTAATCCCTCTAATTTAAGAATATCTAACAAGCTCTAGAAATACCCCTCACTCTATCTACAACTTAGAGCAAGCTCTCTATATTTAATAGTGGAGAAGTTTTAAGTGCGAAGAAATAACTAATCTAGGCCACTAACTAGTAAACTCAAATAGTGTAACCTAAAGGTAAGTGATTCTAGATTAGTTAGCAAACTATCCTAACAAATCTAACTAACCTATTGCCACATCAGAAATTGCTAAGGACCATTACGTATCACTTCCTCATTCATAACTTTAGGATAAGGGAATTACCTAAAGTGTGGTCAATCCTAAGAATAACTCCTAATCCATAATAAATAACCAAAATCCCAAATCAACCTAATCCTAAAAAACCAAATTAAGCTAAATCAATTGAAATTCTCATAATTAATCAACTTAAACCCTTCAAACACCTTCAAACCCAAAAGAAAGTATCTAAACATTACGAAATTAACATAGAAAATAAACTAAAAATACTGAACATAAATCATAAACGTAAAAATAATTACAAAACAAATAAACATAAGGCTAGAAATAAAGTAAAACACGATTATATTAATTCAAAGCAAGTATTCCATACAAAAAATAAATCAAACATAACTTAAATAAGAAATAATAGACAATAAATGACGAAAAACATCAAAATAAACAACTATCTAAAGTCTAGAATAGAAGAGCAACAAGAAAACACAAGAAACTAACTAAACTAAGCTAGAAAAAGAAGAAAAGAAACAAAGAAACTCCTAAAACTACTAAAGGAGACAGCTGCCAAACGAACGAAGAAAAAAAAATCCTGCAAGTTTGGGCGTGCCATGCATTTTATGTTAAGGTTTTAACTTAAAACGACATCGTTCTCTCTTTTTTTTTTTCTGTCAAGTGTTGTTCAGTCGACCGGTCTTCTGGTTTGGTTGACCGATCTCATGAGTAGCCTCATTCGGATGACCGATCCTTGCCTTCAGCTAACCGATATTTATTCAATCAACCGATCTTAATTCAAAGGTGATAGCTACACTTTGGATCAAATGCTCTAATTCTACTTAATACTTGGCCCCTTCAACTTGTATTCGTACTTTAAGATCAAATCTGCATATAAACATAAAAAGAAACAAAAATTAAACATGTAAATACAAAAAATAGAGATGAATTGGCATTGAAACACATATAGAAATACTATAAAATGCATCCCTATAAAATACCCCCAGACATGAACTATTGCTTATCCTCAAGAAATTTGAACACAACTAAGATATTCAATCAATTCATTTCCAAAAAAAATCAAGTGCATGTAATCCTTCAAATTTCGGCAAATTCCAGCATTAAGCTACTAAATATATCATAATCTTTTTCTCAATGCACATAAAAAAAGTCAAAGGTAGACACCATTGATCAAAGGCAAACATAAAAATAAGTTGGGCTTTCGGAACAGGATTCACTCATTTCACTAAAGTGTTTAAGGTTGATGTTTCACTCAAGACTCCCTCTAAGAGACTACACTACCATAAGCTTGCAGATTCACCAATTCTCTGCCACATAGAATACATGCCATTATAGATCCAAAAGGGCTTTTACTTGGGGTTGTAATAAAGCTTGGATTAAGGTAAGGTAACAAGGTCAAAGGTTAATTCACAAGCATTAACAAAGTACTAAATAAAAGGGGCACCCAAATACCAATTCTAAGATAAAAAAAATGAACACAATACACTACACTACTCATCACTCACTAATGCTATTACGTTTCATTCATCATCAGAAACAAAGGTGCTTTTATTCAATAAGACAAAAATAACACCAAAATAAAGAAAAAAACAATGATGCTTTTCTCTTTTACTTTTCTTCTCTCTCTTTTTTTCTTGTTTCTTCCTTTCTTCCTTTTTTATTTTTTTTCTCTTTTATTTGAATAACGCTAAAAAGAAGGAGATAATAGCAACATATATAAAAAAAAAACATGAGTAGAAGTACCCCTTAAAATATCTCAGAATGAAATGCAAAGCAAAAGTCCCTAATCATCAAATACTTACCCAATACTTCATTAAACTTATAACAGGGTATGGCTAAAGGGTTTTCGAGTTTCAATGTATGATGATTAATTTAGAAACAAATGGGATAAAAGGCTTCAAGGGGTATTGCAAAGGAAATTTGAGTTGGTGGGTCATTAAGCTAATGGTTTTAAAACAAAGAAGGCCTTAATCATTTTCCATATAGCATGCAACTCAAAGTTTCAAACCAATTTAATGCAAGTTTTTAAGGTAATCTTCCTAGGGGAGCATCACACAAAACAAAGAAATAGATTGACTATCAAATGCAATAATATAGGCTCAAATTCCCATATGTTCTTATATGAAAATCCATCAAAATTTCATGCATCACCTAATCTCTCAAACATCAGCTATTGACTAGGTTTATGCAACCAACTACTTCAATCAGTCCACCTGATTCACCTTCCTCCTAAGCTGCCAAATCTAAATTTAAGCATACAACTCAATTCTCAGTCCAATTACGATGATAGAGTTTCATGGTTCATTCAACATTCATCATAGTTTAAGTGAAAAAATGCAAAAATTTTAGACTAGCCCCACATCCTACACTTATAATGGACATTGTACTCAATGTCTTAAAACAATAAAAACACAAAAAAAAAAGATGGAAAAGAAGGACTCCTCTTGATCAAAGAGGCTAACTATAGCTTGAAAACCAAGATAGCAGCTTTGAATTAAAAGATTGCAGTCTACAAATGAAAGTTCTAAGCTTCCCCATTGAATGTATAGAAATAAAACAAACCAAAGAAAACAAGTACAACACTAAAAAAATAACTAATGATAAGAACAAAAGAGAAAAACAAACACAAGAAAGGGATACAAATGGAGTGCCTCCCATCAAGTGCTTATTTTAGGTTAGAAGCTTGACCCTTGACATAGCAATGTTATCCATTATCGAATGGATTCTTGAGCTTGACAGGTAGCATTGCGTTGGTTAGGTGACTTTAAAACTTTGGGAGATTTTGAAACGATTTTACTTTGAAAAACAACGAAATTAAGGAAAGTGCACTTATCACAAAAGTAATAAAGTGCATCAATTTTTAGATTCCTAGTGCTGAACCCACGGGAAAATTGTTGCTTAATTACTAGGTTGACCATATTACAATTATTTAGGAAAAAACTAGACAATTTGATTAAAAATTGGAAAATTACTTGAACTAGACTACCTTGGCTTAAACACTTCAAAAATGATTTTTTATTATTTTTTATAAATTCTAAAAATTACTAAATGTGTAAACTAGCTATAGATTAGATGATTGATCATTTAATTGAGCCTTAAAACAGATTTAAATTCTAATTAAAGTCCTTCACAAAATCAAAACAAAGTTATGGTTAAGACTTTGCTTTTTCTTTATTTAATCTTATCTAAAGTTTGGTTATGCTTTAACATCTAGTAAATGGGCTTTGATTTCAAGAAGGTGAGTTTAGGAAAATTAATCCTAGAACTACAACTTTCACACAAAAAATCAGGTTTGGTCATGCAAGGATTAATTCATGTTGCTTATTGATTTTTCAAACAATTTAAAATGATTTCTCATGCTTAAACTATCTTAAACACTAAACTTAAGTGGCCAGATTAAAATTGCTTCTTTCAAACCTTTAACAAGAAAAATAAAGACATTTAAACATGCCTTAAAACTATTTCAAATCATCAAAATATCAATCCATAGTAATAGAAACAATTAGCCACACATTTGCATCAAAACATATAAGATATGCAATTTATATAACATGCTTTAATAGATCTGAAATTAAGAGCTTAAAAATAAAGTTTAGATGTTACAACAAATCCTAGAAAGACTTCTGGCTGTTTCTTGAACTCCAACTTGAATCTGAACTCTAGCCAAGCTTTATTTCATCGAGATCTTACAAAAAAAATCAACAATATTCAAAGATGTAGGCATAAAATAACAACATTTGATTAATCTAAAAATGGTACTAAATGAGATATAATCTGAATTTAGAAACCCCCTTATATGATTCCTAGACTCAGATATGAGTCTTAACAACAAGTTCCAATGTTCAGAAACTCAAAAAACAATACACAATACGAAGAACTAAATGCTTGAAGCTTAGAACTAAGGAAAAACTAGAAAAGTGAGAGAAGAAGACTGTCTCTCAAATGGCAGATTTGATTCCTGATCTCTCTCCATGTTTCTTGTATACTTTTGTCTATTTTCAAGACCTGGAGAGCTTCCCCCATGTGCTAGTAGACATTGGCATTAATTAAGAACACTTCAAGGATGGAAATCTAGAAGATTTGGAGTTGAAATTGTTGACTTAAGAAATAACGGCACCCTGCCACCAAGCAATAGCACCCTCCTAAGGTGTCGTTAATGCTCGAATTCTATAGCAACAAACGGCCCTCTGTTCTTTTAGTAACGTGACCCTGCCAGGGGGCCATTAATGGTCAGAACTAAGAGGAGTTCTTCATTATTTTGCTCCAATCTTCACTATTAAGCTCCATCCTAGAAATTAAACGTAATAAGACATCAATTTAACACCAAGTTCTTTAAGCAAAATAGTAGGACATCACCAAGTTAATTCATCACCAAGTTCATAGTAGGACATCAAGATAGGAAAAACAATTCAAAATTTAATGCTACAATTATTGCAAATACTTTCTTGATCCTTAAAAAATTTTACCGCATGGAAATGTTATAAGATTGATAAATCATATCAATTCGAAAATGCATTTAATTCAATTCATTATTTTCCAGTGTCAACCTAAATCAAGAAATAAATTCCACATGTAAAAGGCAAATGACTAAATTTAATATATCATCTTTTTAACATTTCCACATCCTTTAAAATAAAAATTTTTAAAAAATTGAATAAATCAGCTAATTAATTAAATTCGTAAGCATAGTAATTAAGAGGTCACTGCGATATTTTTACGTGAAGGTGAACATTTTATCATGAACAACCTCCGGTTACTCAACTATGTCATAGTAACTCAACTGACTAATATGTCCCATTTATAATTTCAAATCTCATATACATGCGTTTAATGATGTTTCTTTTCTTTCTTTTTATTTTTTTCTTTTTTTGTATGCACATACACAAGATTCGATATCAAAGGAGTAGTTCTGCTTACTTATTTAACTAATTAATTAATTATTCTTATTTTTTTCTTTTTATGGTTAATTCTAATTCTTTCTCTTTGAATGAGGTTAATGTCTTAAAGACGTCACAAAATTACTCAGAAAATTACATTTTATATGTGGAATATCCTTATATCATTAGGTATCTACCTTCCAAATTATGAAATGAATTAAAGGCATTTAGTCATTAATAGTCAAAATGAATTAGATAACATTTCAAATTGCCAAAATATTTAAATTTAATTGAAAGTATGAACAATAAAAAGGATTAAAATCGAAATTTTTTCCCATAATTTATAGACTACGATGAAATGGATGATAAATTAAATCACTATCAAACAAACTTTGCTCAAGTGATAAACAAATAAATCCCTCCCCCACACTTAAATGGAAAATTTTCCTCAATGTTTAAAGAATTGAAAAGTATAAAGTAGGGAATAGGGAAAGAAATACACTCGTATGATATATTCATGAAGAACCCTCGATGTATTGAAATGAGATGGCAGGAACTGAAATAAAAAGAAAAACAACACAGAAAAATAGCTAAAAGAAGCTCCACTAGTATAAATGTGAAAAATCAGTACATCAAGGAGCAGTCAAGTAGATTAGAGTCCTCAGATCTAATCTGAAAAAAAAAAGATATCTAAACGATAAAAGGGAAACCTATACTACTAATCTGAAACAACCAAATAACAAAAAAAATTGAAGCAACAAAAAGAATAACCAAACAAACTAAAAGGAAGGTTCATCGGCATCCCTGGAACATTGATAGTCATCAAAGCTCCTAAAGCAAGTATTCAAGTCATCGACTTGATGCTGAAGGCCATCAAGCTGACAAGTCACCTAGGAACGAAACTCAAAGAGCTCAGAATGAAACTCAAAGAGCTTAGAATAGAGTCGACTCTCTATATTGATCAAATATTGCATTATTGCAATATGAGGATCGTCCGAAGAAGATGGTGGAGGTGGAATGGAAGTGGTAACAGGCGAGGGCGAGCCAGGAGGAATAACACTAAGAGTGGCCTTAGATGAAGCCTCACCCATATCTACATGAATGTCGGGCTGTGCAACATCATCAAGTAGATCCCCACCCTCACAAAGTCGACACCAATGGCCTCCCTAATAAGTAAACTTCCATAACTTAAGCACACTGGCGTTGATGACGCTCCAACGAGTATAGTCATCCAGATTTGAAGAATCCAAAGGAGCTCCTACATCCCGAAATATCCTTGTGAGTAAGCAAGGAAAGCAAAAGTTCTTGCTGGGCCTCTTAAGCTTCACTACATCTTTCATCGATAAAATAATAAACTCAACTAATGGTATCCTCGAGATGGTACCTAATCCATGTAACATCTTGTATAATAGGTACACATCTACATACCGCATCTCATTGAACCCACTGGATCGAGGAGCAACATTATGACTAATAATAACTATAATAATCCTCTCTCGAGCCCCTAAAGTAGCAGTAATATACCCTCTAGTATTCCTAGTAAGGCTTAAGGCATCTTGAGCAGTAGCAATGGAGAACGATCGGTCCGAAGCTATCATATCCCCATAAAATGTATCCTTAGCCTTAATGAAAACATTGCCCTCATTTGGTACTCCTAATAAACCAACTATACAAGCACGAGTGAGATGAATAGGAATACCTCGTACCATCAAGTGGATCTCAATGGTGTCTACCTTATCTTTATCTTTGATGTTCACAAAGAACTCACGAACCAAATTTGAGTAGAACGGACTAGCAAAAGTGACAACAACCTCCTATCCAAAGGTCCTGAAGGTGCCAAATATGTCGAAAGATGCTTCTATATCCGGATGGATGGGTCACTCAACGATGAAATTGTTCCTCCTATAGGCCTCGAACTAGTAAAATTATCTTGACTTGTAAATCAAACTGGATCATAAGCCAATCTCTTCCTATTAGGCACCATTTGATTTGAAACTATTCAATAAATAGACACAAACAAGTCAGAAAATGATAAGAAAAATAAGAAAATTTTCTGGCAAGAGTCGTCGAAATAATCCCTTTTGATTGGAATATTCTTGATTTTTTTACGATGATAAAACTGAATGAAATTGGTACCAAAAGAAAGCTAATGGAATTTCTAACACAATGGTACCAAAATCTAAGCAAATGGATGCCTATAAGAGAGAAAATTGAAAAAGAATACAATAAGGGGAGAAAAAGATCTGGACTTTGCAGAGGAGATTCTAGAAAATCTATTAATTTTCTGAACAAATTGATGGTAGTTTCTTGTAGAGGGTAGAAAATGCAACAAATGGACACTAAGAACATCCAATTTGGTTAAGAAATGAGCAAGATATGAGGATTTAAAATTAAAGAGGTGAAAAGGGTTTTTAGATGGGTTAAGAGAAAGAAGATGATGAATAGTAAAACTGCGTCGTTTTATCGCCTGAAGCGTCCTACAATGGCACCTTGTTCATCCTACAATGGCGTCGTTATAGGATGAATAGCCCGCCGTTGTAGGTCCAAAATAGGCTACAACAATGATGAGTTGATCATCCAATAACGATGGGCTACAGACCACCATTATAGGTTTGTTTAAACCTTCCTAAACTCAATTTTAATCAAATTTCACTTCAAAATCCTTTCAAAATCAAGTCCAAACAACATGGATTGAATTATTCGTCAAATTGCTTCAGATTGAAACTTAAAAACACTTTTAGAACCAAATCAAACTCACCAAACTTAATCCAAACACACTTCCAAAGCTTCAACACTTGATTTATTCAATCCTAACGACCAAAATAAAATCAAAACACACACAATTACCTGCCTAACTTACCAATCTTCCTAGTTCAATAAGGATTGAACAATGAAAGAGTCTCAGAAGACTCCTCAACTAAACTAGGCACAAATAACTTCACTTGTTGCCCATTAACCTTGAAAGATGAGTGACCATTGCTAACTTTAATTATTCCAAATAGATAAATCTTGGTCATATTATAAGGGCCTGTCCATCGGGATATCAATTTCCCTGGAAACAACTTCAATTTGGAATTATACACCAAAACCTTATCACCAACTTTGAAGTCTCTTTGAATGATATGCTTGTCATGCCATCTCTTGGTTCTTTCCTTATACAATTTAGAGTTCTCAAAAGCTTCAAATCCAAACTCATCCAACTCATTCAATTATAAAAGTCTTCCTTCACCGACCTTTCTTAAATTAAAATTCAAAAAATGAATAGCCCAATAAGCTCGATGTTCTAATTCAACTGGTAGATGACAAGCCTTACCATAAACCAACTTGTAAGGAGTCATTCCAATAGGCATTTTAAGCCTACAGTGCATCATCCAACTTCATTGACCAATCTTTCCTTGAAGAACTAACAATCTTTTCCAAAATTCTTTTGATTTGTCTATTCGATATTTCAACTTAACCACTAGTTTGAGGATGATAAGGTGTAGCAATCTTATGGGTAACACCATATATAGATAGAAGGGATTCAAATTGTTTGTTAGAAAAATGCGTTCCTCCATCACTTATAATAACTCTAGGTGTAGTATCATTGGTTGGAAGTGCAACAGCTTCAACCTATTTACTTACGTAATCAACAGTCACTAAGATGTATTGGTTGGAGTATGATGAAGGGAATGAACCCATGAAATCTATACCCCATACATCAAAAATTTCATAAACCAAAATGTTGTTAGTGGCATTTCATGTCTCCTCGAGATGTTACCAACCCTTTAACAATTATCACAAGATTTTACAAATTGAAATGCGTCGTTAAATAGAGTAGGCCAATAGATACCACATTCAATCACCTTGTGTGCAGTCCTAGTAGGGCTAAAGTATCCTCCAGTCTCTTTTAAATGACAATGGCTTAAAATTGAAGACACTTATTCTGCAGGAACATATCTGCGAATTATTTCATTACCACAAATCTTGTAAAGAAAATGGTCATACCATAGATATCGCTTTACTTCAGAAAAGAATTTCTTCTTTTGTTAGTATAAAAATCGGGAGGAATCACATTACCAGTCAAATAATTAACTATGTCCACATAGCAAGGTAAAGTAAGGATGGCTAGTAAGTGTTCGTCAAGAAACACCTCCTTAATGTCTTGGCTATCTCCTTTCTCCATTATTTCTTCATTCAAACGAGACATTGATCAACTACAAAATTTTCCTTACCTTTCTTATCTGAAAATTTAATATCAAACTCCTGTAATAGGAGAACCCAACAAATTAGTCGTGGATTAGTATTAGGCTTATTCATTAGATACTTTAATGCTGAATGGTCCGTGTAAATGATTACCTTTGAAAGAACCAAATAGGACCAAAATTTGTCAATCGCAAACACCATAGCTAACATCTCCTTCTCAGTAGTGGTGTAATTCCTTTGAGCATCATTTAATGTGTGACTTGCATAATAGATTGGATGGAAAATATTTCCATGCCTTTTTCCAAGTGCCGCACCAACTGCAAAGTCACTGGCATCACACATCAACTCAAAAGTAAGAGACCAATCTGGTAATACCAAAATAAATGCACTCGTAAGCTTCTCTTTTAACAATTGAAAAGAATGCATGCATTGATTATCAAAGTTAAAAATTGCATCATTTGTCAAAAGCTCAGTAAGGGACTTAGCTATCTTAAAAAAATCCTTATTGAATCTTCTGTAGAATATAATATGTCCAAGAAAACTTCGAATTACTCTAACTGAATTTAGAGGGGGTAGTTGAGCAATAACTTCCACTTTTGCTGAATCTACTTCAATTCCCTTACTTGAAATCTTATGACCCAGTACTATGCATTTTTACACCATAAAATGACATTTCTCCCAATTCAAAACTAGATTGGTTTCTCCATATCTCTTGAGTACTTTCTTAAGATTTTTGAAACATGCATCAAAGGATGTACCAAATACAGAAAAATCATCCATGAATACTTCAATGCATGATTCAATCATATTCGTAAAAATGGCTATCATACAACGTTGAAAAGTAGTAGGGGCATTATATAAGTCAAAAGGCATGCAATGATAAGTAAAGGTGTCATATGGACATGTAAAGGTTGTCTTTTCTTGGCCCTCCAGGGTAATAGGAATTTGCAAGTAACCATTATATCCATCTAAAGTACAATGGAAACTATGCCCAGCTAACCTTTCAATTACTTGATCAATGAAGGGTAAAGGAAAGTGATCCTTCCTCGTGACGTCATTCAAATTACGATAATCAATGCATATATGCCAACTAGTTACCTTCCTTATGGCGATTAATTTCTCTTGTTCATTCTTCATGACAGTACTTCTTTTCTTTGGAACTACTTGAACTGTACTAACTCATGTAAAGTCAGAAATAAGATAAATAATACCAGTATTAAGGAGTTTAACTACTTCATTATTTACCACTTCCTTCATGTTTAGATTCAGCCTACACTGAAATTGGACCAAAGGCTTACTTCCTTCTTCAATAAATATACGATGTGTACAAATAGAAGGACTTAATACTTTAATATCCACTAAGGTCCATCCTATAGTCTTTTGATGCTCCTTTAGCACTCTCAACAATCTTTCCTCCATCGTATCACTTAATGATGATAAAATAATAATAGGCAATTGGGTTGAAAGTCGCAAAAATGCATACTTCAAATTGAAAGGGAGAGGTTTTAGTTCAAGGGTTGGAGACTCTTCAGTTGATGGTTAAGGAAGTGTTTGAATTGGCCTATCCAAAGGCTCAAACCTTCTAGATTGTATTCAATTAGAAGACTCCTTTCCAACTTCTAAATCCCTTACTACTTCCTTCACTTCCTCTCCTTCTTCTTTCTCAGGATTTGAATGGATTAAAGTCTTTTGCAATACATTTGAACAAAGGTAGTGAAATGGATCAATTGGAGTATAATGAACTCTAATAAAGTTACATGAATCTAGGGTGGACGGATGCTTCATTGCTCTAAAAACATTAAACTTAATCTCTTCATCTTGAAGTCTGAGAATGAGCTTTCCACCATGTACATCAATCACTGCCCAAGCAGTGGCCATGAATGATCATCCTAAAATTATAGGCATTGTATTATCCTCCTCTATATCCAAGACAAGAAAATCGACAGGGCATATAAATTTATCAACCTTGACCAAAACATCTTCAATAATC
>JAOXYD010008710.1:0-28836 GCA_028565735.1 Pinacopodium congolense | reverse complement strand
ATCAATTAAACATTTAAACACTGAATTAGGGGTCATAATTCAACAAATTATCTATAAAAATCATATCAATTTGACCCATATCAGCACATGTCTTTTGGGCTATGTAATGCTGTAGCCACTTTCCAATGTTGCATGCTAGCCATATTTTTGGATATGATTGAATCTTGCATCGAAGTATTCAAGGATGATTTTTCAATATTTGGAATGTCTTTTGATTCTTTCTTAGAAAATCTAGATAAAGTGTTTAAAATATGTGAAGAGAAAAATTTGGTATTGAATTGGGAAAAGTGTCATTTCGTGGTACAAGAATATATAGTACTTGGTCATCAAATATCAAGTAAGGGTATCGAATATATACAGTTAAGATAGAAATAATTGCTCAACTCCCACCTCCAAATTTGGTTAAAGTAATCAAGAGTTTCTTAGGTCAAGTTTGATTTTACATGAGATTCATAAAGTATTTTTAAAAAATTACTAAGCCTCTTACTAATCTTTTAACCAAAGATGCCATATTTAATTTTGATGATAAATGTATACACACATTTGAATGATTAAAGGCTAAGCTTACAAATGAACCAATTTTAGTTTCTCCATATTGGTCTCTACCTTTTGAGTTAATATGTGATGCAAGAGATTTTGCAATTGGATCAGTACTTGGGCAAAGGAAGGATAAGATATTTCAGCCTATTTATTATGCAATTAGGACATTGAATGATGTCTAAAATAATTATACAACAACTGAGAAAGAAATGCTGGCTTTTGTCTTTACCTTTGAGAAATTCCATTTTTACTTAGTTTTATCAAAGGTGACAATGTATACTAATCACATGGCAGCTAAGATTGATTAGATGGTTCTTATTATTGTAAGAGTTTAATATAGAAATCAAGGATAAGAAGGGTGCTAAAAACTTTGTTGCTGACCACCTTTCAAGATTTAATGAGGAAGTCATGGAAAAAGGAGTAAGGCATGATATCAAGGAAATTTTTCTAGAAGAACATTTGTTAGCAGTTAAGGATGAATTGCCATGGTATGTTGATTATATTAATTATTTAGCTAGCAATCTTGTTCCTTATGACTTATTATATTAGTAACGAAAGAAATTCCTCTTGGATGTTAGAAACTTTCTTTGGTATGATCCATATTTTTACAAGATTTATGGTAATGGAATTATTAGAAGATGTGTTCCATATATGATGCAAGTGATTTTAAAATTGGAGCAGTACTTGGGCAATAGAAGGATAAGATATTTCACCCTATTTATTATGCAAGTAGGACATTGAATGATGCATAAAATAATTATACAACAACTAAGAAAGAAATGTTAGCTATTGTCTTTGCCTTTGACAAATTCCAATATTACTTGTTTTTATTAAAGGTGACAGTGTATACTGATTACTCGGTATTGAAGTATTTGATAAATAACTAATACAAAGCTGAGATTGATGAAATCAAGGATAAGAAGGGTCCTAAAAACTTTGTTACTGACCACTTTTCAAGATTTAATAAGTCATGGAAAAAGGAGTAAGGCATGATATCAAGGAAATGTTTCCAAAATAAAATTTGTTAGCAATTAAGGATGAATTACCATGGTATGCTGATTATGTTAATTATTTGGCTGGCAATCTTATTCCTGATGACTTATTATATTAGCAAGGAAAGAAATTTATCTTGGATATTAGAAAGTTTCTTTAGTAGGATCCATATTTATACAACATTTGTGGCAATGTAATTATTAGAAGATGTGTTCCATATGAAGAAGTGCCTTCTAAATTAACTCATTATCATTATAAGGAAGTTGGAGGATACTTTGGACTAATAAGAATTACACATAAAATTTTAGAATCAGGATGCTACTGGTTAACTTTATTTAAATACTTATTTGAATCTATAAAGTCTTGTGATAATTTCCAAAGAAGTGGAAACATTTCCAAGAGACATGAAATGCCATTGAACAAAATTTTAATCTATAAGGTTTTTTTTTTTTACTGTTTGACGCATTGATTTTATTGAACCTTACCCTAAATTATATGCCAATGAGTATATTTTATTCGCATTCGATTATGTAAGAAAATGGGTTGAAGTAGTTGCATTACCCATTAATAAGAAAAAATATGTGGTGAAATTAATTAAGAAAAACATTTTTACAAGATTTGATACACCAAGAGATATAATTAATTATGGAATTTCACATTTTTGCAATAAGCAATTCGATGCCCTCCTATTTAAATATGGTGTCACTTATAAAGTTTTCATAACTTATCATCCACAAACTAACAGTCAAGTGGAAATTTCGAATCATAAAATTAAAAGAATGTTGGAAAAGACCATTAGTGCATCTAGAAAAGATTGGACTTTGAAATTGGGTGATGCATTGTGGGCATATCGCACTGCATTCAAAACATCCATTCGTATGTCTCTATCTCGCTTGGTCTATGGTAAATCATGTCGTTTACCGATGGAATTGGAGTATAAAACATTTTGGACGATTAACTTCTTAAATTTAGATTTAAAGAAAGCTAGAGAATAAAGATTATTGCAATTGAATAAATTGGATGAGTTTTACCTTAATGCCTATGAAAATTCCAAACTTTATTAAGAAAGGACAAAGAAATGGCATGACAGAAATTTCATTCCTCGTGACTTTAAAGTCAACGATAAAGTTCTTATTTATTATTCTCGTTTAAAAATTTTTCCTAGAAAGTTGCTGATTGCAATCGGCTTTACATACAAAATTAGCTTAAATAAATCTATCTTTTAATGCACAAAATTATACTTTATTCAAGATAAACTCTTTGACAAGTGCACCAGTTGCAACAACTAATATAGTGGAGTATTTTTAAGACTCTGACTATAGATCCCATAAGGAAGTGTGTATGTAATTGTAAGTATTAGGTCAATCGAATTACAATTATCTAAAGAATTAAGACTGGTTTATAAGTTAAGAAATTAAAATAAAATTACAAACTAACTTAGAAAGCCTAGAAAACTTCCAATCAATTGTAAAAGAGTTTAAAGTTGCTTTTCTTAATTTATTCAATTAAAGCTTTGTGGTTAAAGATTTAATTGGTGGATTAGCGACACTTAAGCTAGGGTATTTTCTTTAAATCAAGACAACACTATGGTTAAGATAGTGGCTTATCTCTATTGGTCCTATCATGAAGTTTGGTTATATTTCATACTTAGGTAATAGGCTTAAAGCTTAGGAAGTCTAATCTTAAATTTCCCTAATTCAAGACTAGGAGACAGGGACCCTCATGATTAACCAAGTCTTTGGTTATTTCACTTATTTAAACCACGTTATTTATTGAATTTTCTAAGAATCTAGGTAGAGATTGTCAGATCCTGGATTATCTGATCGCAATATCCTAAGTGATTAGTTTAGGACAAACATTAAGTATTCAATAAACAAAGATTAATTTACTAATCATGCATTAATTAACATAATTATCCATAAATAAACATATTTAATAACCTAGCTAAATTGAATTTAGATAGTAAGCACATAAATTAATCAAAGCTAACAAAATAATTAACTTAAACATAATAAACTTTGATTAATTAACAAAAATAATAATAATATACAAGATTAAGAGTTTAGATATCACCAAATAAGATTATCAAATAATAATCTATCTCAAAACCATGTGATTATGCTGCTGTATCCATTATAAATAACCTGTAATGTGATTTACAAAAGATTGAAACAAAAACAACCTAAAAACTAAACTAATATAAAAATAGAACAAAATAAACAAGTTTTATTCCCTAAGCTACTTGGTTCTAGAGCCTTGTGATGCCCTGCATTTATAAGAGAGCAGCTGCTATAAGTTGGAGAAGAAGAGAAGCTGCAATTGTTGAAGATTCAAGTAAGAAAATGCATTTGCCACCTCAATACGGCAAGCTCACCGAATAAATATGGCGGGTTGGAGCTCGTCGTATTAGTCCATTTCTTCGTCACCAATATAGGAGTTAAGGGAACCAATATGGTAGGATGGTCAGACTACCGTATTGGTCTTGGAACTTGTTCCTTTTACCTCATTGCTCATTTCTCTAATTCTTCATATCAATTTATAAATTAAACATTTTCAAACATAAATTAAACATTTAAACATAGAAATAAGGGTTAATTGACATAAAATAATATCTAAAAATACTATAAATTTAACCCCTAACAGTTGCAATCTCGATGGACTAACCCTTATGATATTCTTAATGTCTATCCTTATGGTACTATTAAAGTTTCTAATGGTCAATCATCTTTTACGGTCAATAGACAAAGAGCTAAGCCTTACTTACCTAGTAGAGTTGACGAACCTGCTAAAGTTCTTATCCTTTCTGACCCTATTAGGTAGCTCCTTCTTTTAATTATTTTTAGTATTCCTTGTGTGTTTTCCTTTTCTTTTTAGTTTGAGCTTTTTCTTTCTTTTTCTTTCTTTTAAAAGCTTAGTTTTCTAGTCTTTCTTATTTATTTATATTTATTTTATTTTGACCCTTTTAAATTTCAGTGAAATTCTATTTAGTTTTAGTCTCTTAGTAGCTTTAAGTTTCTTATTTAGTTTTAATTTAGTTTATGGTTTCATAAAATTTTATAGTTTAAGTTATTTAAGTTATTCAAAGGTGTTCTTTTAAGTTTGAGTTAGATTTCTTTCTTATTTTTTATCTTTAATTTTCTTATGTTAACATTGATTTTCTTAGCTCCTTAAGCCCCTTTTAGTTTGTTTAAATTGTTTGTAGTGTTTTTTTTCTTTCATGTTTTGATTAATTTTATTTTTAGCATTTTTAGTTTTTATTTTATCCTTCTTTAAAAGTTTCAATCTTTTCAAGTCTATTCTTGCTAAGCTTGATGTTTTTGGAGCTTATGTTTGAGCAATTTCATTGCATAATCTTTTAATCTATGTTTAGTTTTAAGTTGGGGTTAATTTAAAGGGATCTAAGTTGAAAAATCAAGTTTTTAAGAACATTGCAGGAGTAAAACATAGGTGTACAATGGCAGTTTAGACCTTTGTTTAACTCTGCCCAGAGGAGTAAAATGATGCACTAGAACGGCGACATTTAACTCTCTAGGCACCACTATATTAGTGCCTGTTAAGGGAAGAAATGATGTAGTTTTGCCTAAGCCATTATCTTCTTCCCTCTTCCCTTTTAATGTGGCAGACACAACTCTAACCCCATTTCCTTCAATTTCTTGCTCAATTCTCAACCAAAGTTCATATTCTTAGGCTTAATTTGAACGAATTTTTATCCTCTACCAGATTCTAACCTCATTTCACTTAAACCAACACCATAATCACATCAAATCATGTTTCAAACCTTTGAAGGTGCTATTAACGATGTTCCTTATTTTTAGATTTTTTCCCTATGATTCAGGCATTGTTTTGTAATGATTTTAGTACTATTAGACTCCTTAGATTATTCTCTACCTTTTGGTACCAATTTTGTGCATTATTATTTTCATAACAAATTTGAGCATTTTTCCAAGCAGGGGTAATTTGGTCATTTCAAAATTTAGTCTATTTTTTATTTTTTATTCATTTATTTTCTGTTCAGTTTAGGCTTAATATGTGTCTTAGACAATTTCAAGGTGCTTCCAAGTCTAGAAGGTGACCCACCTATGGCAAATCTCATTTTTCAAGTCACAAAAATTTCAAATGGTATGATGATCATTTGCCGAATCAGTTCATTGTGGAGTGGCCTTTATCATCTCCTCTCAATGCCGAGTTCAATGTTTCTAGTGCTTTTTTAGACTTAGTATGTGATCTTATTCTCATCTTAGCCAGATCTTATTATCTGATACTGGTACTAGAGTTTTATGTAAATATTGAAGAAAAACAGGCTAGGATCTTCTAGACATCCATTCCATGGTACGTGGTACTCCTGTTATTGTTACTCATATTGTTATTTCTACCCTTGTAGGTCTACCTAACATTGGCTAGATTTATGATCATTGAGTGGATCAGATTCATGGTGACTGAGTGAAATCCAATCCCACCTTTATCATTGATATTGCTCAGGTTAATTTACATCTGGTTAGGCCACCAAACAAGAGCTATTATCCCACTCATCAGCTTCTATTTCAGAAGAGGATAGTAGTTGCTCTCTTGAGTAGAAATGTGATGCCTCAAGCTAGTGGGTTATACGAAATCAGGTTTGATGAACTTTACATTATTCATAAGATGTTTCTTAGATTAGGAGCCATTGAGGGTCTTCCCCTCTCTCCCTTTATTCTTGCCAGCATTTATAATGTGCTTCGTTCTACGCATGTGCACAAGAACTTATACTTCCCTACTCTTTTTACTAGGATTCTTAGGGAAGCAAGTGTATATTTTAAAGTTCAAGTTCCTGTGTAGCCTCAACCTAATTCCATTATTTAGTACACTATTTTAAAGCGGTGGCAATATGCCAAGGTTAGTGGTGAATGGAATAACTTAGCTTAGAATCCTCTTTGAGACAATGAGTGTATGGATGATGATAATGCTCCAGTGTCTTCGCCTATTGCGGCACTTGTGGAAGTAATGGATGAGGATCCTTCAAAAGCCACTCCTAGTGTCTATCGCCCTCCACCTACTCCTGATCTACCTATAGTTATGCCTCCTTCTAATTCTGAGGATCAGACAGCTATACTTCTTCACTTTGAGCAACACTTGTTGAGGATTGAGTCTAAGGTCGATGATGTTTGTGAGAGAGTGGACACAGTTTAAAGTTAGCTGGGTGTCCTATGGGATTATGTTCAAACTCAGTTTCCTCCTCATTAGCCTAGCTCTTTATTTCTTAGGCTACCTCTTTTGTTTCAGACAGGGCTTTTTTTTTTATTGTCCTAATTACCTTCTTTTAATGTATTTCTTTTTTGGTTATTTCTCTTATCTCTTATAGACTTTGATTTATATGCTCCCCTTTTTTGGAACATTCAAGATATATATATATATATATATATGGAGCATTCTTTTGGTGTATATGCACTTGTGCTTTTATGCTTTCTTTCTTCTTTCCAGATTGCAGTTATTAATATCTCTTATTATCAATCTTAATTTTCAGTTCAGTGGATCACCAAGTGATATTATTCTCTGGGTGCTTTCTATTCCTTATCTCCCATTTCACGTTGTTCTTTTTACTTTATGACATTGGGGACCAATGTTTAACTTAAGTGTGGGGGAGGAATAACATGCTTTCACCTTTTACTTTGACATTTGCTTTGCTTGTCCATTAGTACATCATTTTGTCATCTTTTTCACAATAAGCTATCTTTAGAATTTTTTTTCCAATTTTTCTCCTTATCATTGACCTTTTTTCTTTTGATTTTGATTCTTTTGACACTTTAACATGTTATGCTCTTGATTTTGAGAATTGCTGATAAATTGATTTTAAATCACTTCATATTTTAGATGATTAATTCCTTATGATAATTATGACATTCTATTTTTAAAATTAATATTTCTAAGCAAATTGTTACATCTGTTATACAAGTTTATCATCCTTGTTTGAAAAAGCAAAGTGAAAATAAATGAAAAGAAAAAGAAAGTAAGAAAAAAGTGACCAATGTTTTTATTTACTCCATTGGCTTCAAAGTAATTGGTTGAAGTTAAAGAGTGGTGTCAGTAACCAGTTCATGTGAGGTGATTTAGTTGAGTAATTGGGGATGTTCACGATAAAATATTTATCTTCACATAAAAAAATTAAATGACCTCTGAACCAAGCCAAGCTCACACAAGTAATTTTAGTTTGGTGCTTAATTAACTAAGGATGTCAAAATTGTTTGAACGATGATACTTTTTGTTTGGTTTAAATTCATTTTACACGTGGAATTGAATTATGAACTTAGGATGTATTGGAGGAAGCATGAAGTGGATTAACTTCTTTTGTGACATTGATTTTATGAATCAATTTTATAACCTCTTAATTTTTCATATTGAATGAATGATTAAGGAATTGTGTTTAATGAAATTGAATGTTAAATCAAATTTAGTTGTGACATTGATTTGATGAATTAATTTTATAATCTTTTAATCTTTCATATTGAAAGAATGATTATGGAATTATGTTCAATGACATTGTATGTTAAATCAAGGTTATTTTTCTTATGATTATAACTCATTTTAAAATTAATCATAGATTGATTTACTTGAGGACAAGAAAATGTTTAAATGTGGGGGAATTGATAGGAGTTTATTTCCTATGGTTTTTCATGACATTTTGATGTTAATTTACCCATAACTTGATGATATATCGTTTAATTTAAGCCTTGAATTATTCAAATTACAGATGGCAACCCAAATGAAGTGAAAAGTAATCAAAATATGAAGAATGGAACTAAATTGGAAGTAAAACAGTGGGACTTAGAAGACCCACATTTTACCCTCCAAGACTTGTGTTTTACTCTGTTATGGGATTAAAACATGGAAGATTAAACGACGCCATTTTAGTCTCTGCCAAGTGTCGTTTTAGTAGCAGGCAGGACAAAACTAGCTAGGTCTTCAAATTTCATTGGATGCAACTTGCTAACTCACTCATCCAACTCTCGGACATATATATGATGAAGTCTTGAACTCATTTTTAAGGAGAATAGCACAAAAAATATGAAAATTGAGAGAGAAAATCATATTATTTAAGTTCTATGGTTATTTTCTTTTGCTCTTCATAATTTTGATTTTGTTTTGTAGATCTAAGTTTTTGTTTGAAGGTTGTTGAAGCTTAGACACATGATTCAAGCTTGTAAACATGTTTTTAGCCTGTTTATGGTGTATTATAACTCTTCTTTTATATTGAAATCCATATTTTGTTATCATTTTTTCAAGAATATGATGAATATGGCTCATTTTTTGTTCAAAATGAGTGGCTAATCTTGTTTTTGGTTAGGAATTGGTTCTAGAATAATCTAGATATATGATGAATGTGTTTCCATATATGATTAGGGGTTGTTCTTTGATTAAATGATGAAATTAATGCTTATTCTAAGCTAAACACTTAGAATAAAGTTAAGAAACAAGGTAGGATCCAAGAAATCTAATTAATTTGTTGGAAAAATCCTTAAGCAAACTGATTTAAATCATTAAATGAACAAACCTTGGTTTATCTTAAGGGTTATAATCTAAAAATTGAAAATTTTTAGGTTAAGCTTCCTGGACTTTATGCCTAATGCTTAAGGATTGATGCATAACCAAATGCCATCTTAAGTAACTAGAGAAAAAGAATTGTCTTAACCATATTATTGCTTTGATTTAGTGAAGTGACCCTAAGGCAATCCTTCTAATCTATTTTTAATTCTTCTAGATCATTGAAATACATTTCCCTAACCATTTTCATCCATTAGATAACCCTTTTTTGCAATTGGAAAAGGAAGGAAATATATGTTTCAAGGACCTAAATTGCGAGTGAATTTGGATTCAATGGACTTAATAGAAAACCAACAATGAAGAGATTCATATAGATTTGAAAGAGTTATATTCTTGAACCTAGATACTGTTTTTAAGCTTGTTTTGTTTAACACATTCTATGTATTGTCATTCAGATAGGATTTGATTTCTGTTTCTATTTTAAATAAGGAAAGTTGTAGTTTTATGATGGATAAATCATGTGTAAAGTTATCATATGATGCAAAATATATTGATACAAGCTTCTTATTGTATGGTTTATGTAGAATGTGTTTTTGACTCCTACTAATTTCTATGCTTATTCATATGTTGTAGATAAAAGTCAAAGCTAAATGACCTCTCGTAAAGGATAAATCAATTATGTTATGGCATAAACATTTGAGTCACATCTCTAAAGTAAGAGTTAAAAGATTGATCAATGAAAACATTTTCTTAGCTTTTGATTTTATAGGTTTGGAAACATGTATTGATTGATATAGATGCAAAATTACTAAATAAAGAATAAACGATTCATTCAAAATTCTAGTTTATTAGACATTATTCTTAATGACATATGTGGTCCTTTCTCATCTATTCTTTGTGGATTTAGATACGATTTTTCTAATATAGATGTTTATTCTTAATTAAAGAAAAATTTAAAGCTCTTAACAAGTTCAAGTTCTTTAAGATTAAAGTCAAACCAACTAGAAAAATCAATTAAGATTGACAGATCTAACATAGAGGTGGGTATTATAGTAGACATAAGGTTTTAGTATAAGGGACAGGTTCGTTGGAGAAATACTTAAAAAAATGTGGAATAGTGGCTTAGTTCATTATGTCAGGTAATCTTAAATAGAATAAAATGACTAAAAAGTAGAATCTCACTTTATAAGAAATGATGAGGTGTATGTAACACAAGAATAACCTTCTTAATTACCTTTAAAATGAAGCCATAAATATGGTTTTATACATTTTAAACTGAGTTTCAAGTAAATCTATTCCTAAAACACCATTTGAGCTTTAAAAAAGGTGGAAACCATTTATCTCACATCTTTATGTTTGGATTGATCAACTGAGATAAGATTATATAATCCTTATGAAAGTAAACTGGATTCTCATTCAACTTGTTACTATTTTATAAGATATCTAGAGCACTCTAAAGACAACAGATTCTACTATAGAGATGGAGTGTCTATAATTATGGAGTCAAGAAGAGCTAAGTTTCTTAACATGGCAAGTCTGATGAGGTATATCACTCTCACATTTTAGATGGAGGCAATGATAAACCTGCTACAGTATCTTATCTCTCACCCATTCAATTTAGATTAGTTAATGCTGGGTCTAGTTTCATTCCAATATAAGATCAACAACCTATACAGATTAAGAGTGAGGTTTTTGTAGCATAAGATTTAAACTGAGCAGGTTCCACTAAGGAGTTCCATTAAGTTAAGGAGACCTACTATTTAATTTAGTTATGTTACTTATCTGGGAGAGAGTATCATAAAATTGATCATATAGTTGATCTAATTACTTTTATAGAAGCCATTTGTGGTCCTTATGCAAATTTATGGCCAGATAAGATGAGAGATGAGAAGCAATAGATGAAGATAATAAAATATGAGAACTTGTTAATTTACCTAATAATCATGAACTTAATGGATGTAAACGAGTTTAAAAGACCAAGAATGACTCCTTGAGTAAAGTTGAAATGTTTAAAGCTAGAGAAGGGATTGATTATAATGTTACTTTCTTTCTTGTATCCTTTAAGGATACATTTAAAGTGATTATGGTAATAGTAGCTCCTCATTAGATAAAGCTACATTAGATAGATGCTACAATTGCTTTCCTAAATAAATAACTTTATGAGGAGATCTATATAGAGTAACTTGCAGGGTTTTAAGAAGATGGCAAGATTTATCTTAATTTCAAATTGAGGAAATTAATATATAGATTAAAAAAAACTTGCTAATAATGGTATCTAAAGTTTGATGAGGTGATTATTTCATTTGGTTTCGTAGAAAATAAAGTTGAAAGATTCCTATATTACAAGATCACGGTAAGTAGATTTTTTTCTACTTCTATATGTAAATGATGTCTTCTTCACATCAAATGATTTAGGCATATTACGTAAGATTAAGCAACTTCTATCCAAACATTTTAATATAAAGGATCTTAGTGAGGCATGTTTTGTCTTTGGTATATAGAGTTGCAGTGACAGATCTCAAACTCATTTGATCTTTCTAAAAAAATATACATTAAGTAAGTGTTGCAAAGGTTTAATATAGAAAATCATAAACATTACATAGCACCATTCTCTTATGGAGAGATATTATCATTTGCACAATATCTAAAAAATGAAATTAAGAGAGATATTAGAAAGAATACTTTATATTCTAGTGCCGTGAATAGTTTGATATATGTTTAGGTATGTATTAGACCAGATATTGAGTTCATTGTTAGACTCTGGGATAGATATTTGCCTAACTTAGGTATGGATTACCAAAATATAGTCAAATGAGTTTTAAGATACTTAAAAGGTACTAAGGATTATAAGTTTATACCAAAAAGGTTAAGAATTTAGATCTAACTAGGTATATAGATTCATATTATATTATGTGTCCAGATGATAGAAAGTCCTTATTAGGTTATATCTTTATATTAGCATATGGTGTTGTTTTATGGAAAAGTGTTAAGCAGACACTTGTGACCTCTTTTACTATGCATGTTAAGTTTGTTACATGTTATGGAGTTGCTTCACATGAAGTTTGTTTAAGGAACCTAATTTTAGAACTGTCTATAGTCAATTCAGTTGATGTACTTATACATTTATGCTACGATAATCTTTTATACAATGTTATTCAGTAACAATAATAAGAATAGTATAGGTCTAATCATTTAAAGATCAAATATTTAACCTTATAAGAACTTGTATGGAAAGGTGACATTACAACGGAGTACATTATGATTGAGTACACGTTGGTTGATCCTTTGCCTAAAGGATTTCAATCTAATGTCTTTGATTGACATGGTTCTAGTATAGGTGTATTGAGTTCCTTTGACAAAATTAGTTAGCGATCATTGTATTTTTATCATGTCAAGTTTTATTTTTATGTATTCTGATTACATTGTTTATTTTTATATATGATAAGCATTATTTGGTTTCTAGTCATAAAAAATCATTGTGCAATGTCATAATAAAGGTCAAAGTCTTAATATTTTTGACAATCTTAAGCATTTTATAGGTTATTGAGCATATTACAATATAAACTTCATACTCTATCTCTTGACATATACAAACATCTCGAGATATAGAAATTATTGAGATATAGTGGAATATCAAGCTTAAATCCTATAAGGAGGGACATAAGGTTTTGAGCCAAACAATAGGAATATAAGGTTTTTCATCCCATAAGGGTTTTCTCTAATACTGTTTAGCAAAAGGTTTAAGGAAATTAAGATTAACAAATAAAACATGGTACATTTTTTAATCATCTGGGTATCATCTTATTTACAACACTCTATTTTCTCATTCATGATAGTAAGATTATTAGATATTGTGATTGTATTAGATTTGTGTCATATATAGTGCATGTATTTAGTTAAAAGCCTTACGGGACAGAATTTTAGACTTTACTTATCTTTTTTATCAAGTTTTCATTTCTCAGCCTATTCTATTTTATTTTTATTGACGTGGCAATTAATATTTGTCCATAGGAGAGAATGCTAGTAAATTTTCCTTAAGGTTAAACATCTATTAGTTATTGACATATAAAGTATAAGGCTAAGATAATTAAATCTTATTTGGATTAAAGATAATAAATGAGGCCCAATTATAGATCTAAGTAAGTGGACTGAAATCTAATGAAGAAAATGGATCTCATTTAATATGGATTGGGTATTTATTAGGTCTGGGATGGGGAGGCTCAATAATGTTACCTATAAATAGCGTCAGATCTCTTGTACCTATTTAAGTAACATTTTTAAATTTACAATTTAATCTAATTCGTTAAGAGATATAAGCATCAAGAAAGATACAGAAAGATCTTGTACATTTGTTTTAGCCACTTATTCATAGTTTAACAAGCCTATTCAAGTTCTTTAAAAGCTTGTTTATATGGTCCAGTAGCTTATTCAACAGAAATGGATAGGAAAACAGGTAAAATTTTGTATTGTCTCTTTGTATAATTCATACAAGTTCAAGATGATTTTGGGTGGCTCTAAGACTGTTTAACATGTGAAACTATTTAAGAGCAAGTTTGTATCTTATAATAGTGCAAGACTATATATAAATAAGCATACATTTGTAACTAATGCCTTAGATAAAGATAATAATTAATTAACTATAATGATTATAATAAAAATTTATAAAGAATTACTTATGAAATTTATTTATAATAATTAATTATTTAAATTAAATTCAACTTTTGAAAATGATATTCAATGTAATTACCACCTTACCTTATGAAAGAAAGAAAGAAGAAAATATAAATGAAAGGAATTAATGAGGTCTTAACTATAAAAATGGGTTTTAACTCAAATTGATATTTTGTCTATCTATGTGATAAATTAGGTCTAAAAAAATGTTTCCAAATTTTGAGATTTAAAAAAAAAACAAAATTTGGTATGAAATGAATAAGAACATGGTAAAGAAAAATAAACATGTGGTTTAATACCTAAGAGTTTATGATTTAACCTAAAATTTGAAATGAAATATTTAGATTATACCTAAATTATGTGGTATGGTTTAGAGATAAAGAGAAAATGAAAAAATGAAAATTTAAGATTCGAAAATACACTGACTTTAAGTTATTTATGATTGGTTAAAAATAAATTTAGATTAAACAACTTCATACTAACAAAAATTGACTTGAATTAGAAAGATAGATAGAATTAATGTTCTTAAAAGGGACATGCATCTTGAGTGAAAATAGGTATTGGATGATAAATGAGTTTTGCATATAGAATATAAAACAAACCTTTATTAAAAAAATAAAATATTTTAGATGGGTAAATCTAAACTATGTGGACTTAATAAATTTTAAAAAAAGATTTAAAGACAAAACACTTAAACTTAATAAGTGTATTGGAATTTAAATAACCTAAATTTAAAAGAAAAGGGGTAATTACACTTTTGAGTAGACAAATTAAAGCCGAACAAGTTTTATTAGCTTTAAAACTTAAAAGTCTTTTTTTTCCAAAAAAAATTAAAAGAGAAATTGAGCTTTTTAGAAAAGAAATATTTTTATTTAATTTTTCATTTAGTTCACTCTCTCTCTCTCTATGCATATGTCATATTTGTCTAAGCATTCATAATCCATTCAGAAGAATAACATGCATTTTTAATTGATTTTAATTTGGGCTTCGGATGTGGTTCTTTTAAAATTAACTAAGGCTAAATAAAAAAATATTTTTTTAATTACACTTATTTATTTCACATAACAAATTATGATTAAATATAAAATAGACCTTATCTTATTAGATTTAGATTCAATGAAGTCTCCTAAGCTTATAAGTTCCTTACCAACTTATATTTGTATTTTTAATTTATATTAATATTGCGTTCTTGGTCTAATAGAAACAAAATGTTAAACAAGGGAAAAATAAGTTTAATAAGAAGACTTTAAATAGTTAAAAAGATTAAATATCAAGCTTTGGGCCCTTGTAAAACAAAAAGCCCAAGTAATTATTTAATATAACAACAACCTAACAAGTCTTAAGTTTTAGTCTTTAAGAGTGTGGACCCTAAGTAAGCCTAATTTTTAAGGCAAGGAGACTCATTGCCTAAGTTTTAGAATCAATTGATACTTTTTTATAAACTTCTTTTTTTTCCCCCAAACATGTCATTATTTGACTTGAAAACTGAATAACTTTCACTTCTTTAAAAATATATTATCCTCTTTTAAAAATTTAACTAAATTTTGACATGAAAGTCAAATAACATAAACAGATTATTGCTCTTTTAACCATATATACAAAGCAATACCCAGAAGAGTTTAAGTGTGGTCCATATTGGAAGGTGATGGACTTCTAACGAAGATGATAAAGAAAATTTAAAATGGAAATTCTATTAAAAATAGGAGAGGATTTCAAAATTTTCAGTAAGAACTTTAGTAATAACTCAAAGATGAGAAAGATAGTTTTAATGGAATAGGAACTCTCACTTGTAGCTAATGCTCAAAATAACTTATCTTAACTTACTATTACAAAGAGGGAAAAGACCCTTATTTATACTCCTCAAGGATCCTTCTACATAATTAATATCCACCACTAATTTTTAAAGATATTTCTAAACTTAAGATACTTTTACAAAATATCTAGATATTTTTTCAATATTTCTAAATATTTTAAAAATTAATTCTAGAAAAAAGATGTTTCTAAACATCTTCTAGTATTTGGGTTGTACTTCTTATCTTTTGGACCTATACAAGTGACTCATTTCTTAAGCTAAATACATAAAATCAAAAACAAGTTTATATTCTAACACCCCTTTTAAACTTGGTTTGGTCTCTCTAAGATAGCTTCTAAGCTTGATAAAGATATCCTTCTTTAAAGGTTTTGAGAAGATATCGGCTACTTGTTCTTGAGTCTTCACATGCTTTATCTTCACTTCTTTTCTCACTATGTATTTTCTTGTGAAATGGTACCTTGTATTTGTATGCTTGCTCCTACCATAGAAGACTAGATTTTTAGTTAAGGATAATGCAAACTTATTACCAATAAAAATTTCCATAGGTTCTTCTTGTGGAATATATAGCTTGTTCATCAAACTCCTTAACTAAATGACATGAAAAACACAAAATTAGTAGCCACATACTTGGATTGATAAATGGAGAGGGTAATAATAGGCTACTTATTGGAATTCAAAGTGAAGGTAGTATCTCCCATATAAAATACATAAACAATGACACTTTTTTTTTATCATTAACACCTTTGGTCCAATCAGTATCACAATAGACTCATTAGATGGTAAGTAGAGTAAGCTATAATCAAGCGTACTTTAATAATAACATATGATTCTTTTATCCATCTTAAAATGTGTGGTTGTCATTAACTCTATGTGGCGCCTAATAAGTCTAAATCTATAGAGGATGTTAAGCCTTGTACATGCCTAGTAGAGAGAGCTCCCAACGAGACTGTTGAATAGTATAAGATCCACATTTCTCCTTCTTCATGCTTAGATAATTTGATTCATGTTTAGTAGGTGTCTTAATATGCTTGAATTAATCCATCTTGAAATTATTCAGCACATACATCCCCTTGCACACCCTTCTTGGGAGATGAATATGCCTTCCTCTTGTTACTTTACCTCAATTCCAAGATATTAAGATAAAAGAAGAAGGTTAGTTATCTCAAACTTCTTTGCAATGCATCTTTGAATTCTTCAGTTAAACTTGGAATGATGCTTGTGAAGATTAAATCATATACATATAAGCAAATAATTAAGATATCCCTATGTTTATTCTTCTTCACACAGAGGACATATTTATGTGGATATTTTGTAAATTTAGTGTCTTAGAAGTATTTAATAATTCTACTATACCATTCCTTAGATGCTTGTTTTAAACAACATATGGCTTTCTTCAACTTTAATACTTTGTCTTCATACCCTTACACCATATAGCTCAAAGTTGTTCTACATAGACTTCTTATTCAAAAAAGCTGACTTTGCATCTATTTGATGAATCTTCTATTTACTTTAGGCTACCAAAGAAATGATTACTCTGATAGTTTTTAAATGAGTAATGAGTGCAAATACCTCTTCATAATCAATATCAGCCTTTTGTTTGTAGCCTTTTACCACTAGCCTTGTCCCACTAGCCTTGCCTTATTTCAATCTTTACTTTAGAATTCTTCTTTGCCTTGTAAACCTAATTTACTCCAATTGTAATTTTTCCTTTTAAAAGTGTTGCAAGCTCTTCTATGTCATTGTTTTAATGATGGCATTGATCTCCTTATCCATAAAATTTCTCCATTTTTTGTTTTAGGTTGCTTCTTAAAAACCTATTTTTTCATAATCGATAAGAGAGAAAAAATTAAGTCAAATCGTTTTAATGGTCTTCCACCTTAATTATTTCTTGTAATTATCTTTCATTTCTTACTTATTAGAATAATGGTGGAGAATTGATGTGATAGGGATGTGTTATATCAAGTTTTAATAGGTGATTTCATATGGTATCATCCCTTTTTTATGTAAAAGCATTTAATTTATGTTCATTATATGTGGGATGGAAGATTTGATCTTTTGACACAAATTTTTTATTAAAAGACTAAGTTTGGAGAAGAATTGCAGTAAAATGAGCAAAAGGGAGGCTTGAAAAAACTATCAATGTTGGTTTCAGTAGTTAATTAACAATTTTTTTGACGATACAGCAACAATTGTTGATGGTTGCATTTCTGATCATTCATTGTTGGTTATGTTGAGGGCCATTGATGGTACTGTTAACCACCGTTTAGCATTTAGAAAAAAAAAAAGGCAAACACGACTTTACTTCTCTAATCATTCCCAACCATAAAGAGGACATATATAGGGATTAAAAAGAGGATATTTTGTCACCATCCTCACCACTTTTGGAAGCCAACCCTTTTTCTCATATTTTCCTTTAGTGTTTAATGTTTTTAATTCTTTTATACATTATAGTTAAGGAATACTCTTTCATTTCTATTCTATATCAATCGGCATCTACTTTTAAATTGTTTTTGTTTAAGTTTTATTACTATAGCTACTGTTTTAGTTTATTTGCTTTGGGTTTTGGGTTTTGCTTTAGATTGAGTTGAATACTATTGTAAAACATTTGATTATTATTTAATACAATGTTGAATATTTATTTTCATCACTTCCATTATATTTTCATTATGCTTATATTAAATTTACATTATATTTTGGTTGGATTTAATATGAGTGTCTAAGTTTTTATGGGTTATAAGGTATTAAAGGGATGGTGGAAAATAAATTGCAAGAATAGTATTGGGTTTTAATTGATATTGTATTTCTAGGCTTAGATTGAATCAAAAGTAATGTCAAAAGTTAGGGATTATTCTTAAGATTGTTCACCTTATTGGTAATTTCTAACTTGATTGCTAGGTGGTAGTTTTTGATTCGTAATTGCCTTTAGCAAATACCATAAGTGCCAATAAGCTAATTGAATTTATAATTCAGACTTGAGAGTTAATCAATTTAACTTAGGGTTTTTATTCTTTAAGTTTCACAATCCGTGAGTGTGAGGTTATGATCTAAGTTAATTGTTCCTTATTTTCTAATACTACTATAAAATTGTATCTAGAGATCATCTCCTAGGTTATTATATGGTTAGATATAAGTTTGGTAGTATTAGATTTACCTAGAGTTAGAGGAACAAGGATAAGGGTTGTACCTGAGTCTATAAGCTAACATCTTCATGAAAACACCAATTAAATGGTTTCAATGATTAATTGGATTTCCCAAAATCTCCATAATATCTTCTACCCTACTTTTTATTATTGATATCCATTTCCTTATATTGTGTGATTTCGTTTAGTTTCTTTCATTTCTTTAGCCTTACTTCTATTTCTTTTAGTTTATTGCATTAGGGGTTTTTGTGCAACATTAGAAATAGAATTTTCACCTTAGTTCTCTGTGGATCGACCCTAGTTTAGCTTACTACACAATTAGGAAATTAGGTTATTATTTAGTAGTGTTCAATCAAGTGTGATTCTAATCATGTGTTTTGATGATGACAAGACATTATTGTTACTAATGTTTAAGTTTTGCTGTGTAAATAAGATAGGAAAATGCAAGATGTTAAAGTTTACATATGGTAGAGCCTAAAATAGGTGTTTCAAGACATGAAGATTCAGGATGAATATGCTTAGGAAAGTGCCTTAGTATTGTAAGTTTTCTAAACTTGATCTTTATCAATGTTTGAAAGGGTTCTCACATTTGCATAGCATATTTGCATTAACATTTGTATATAAGTTTTGCATAAATGATTTATCGATTAATTGAATTTGATGATGGCATTGATATGTTAGGAATTGGTTTAGAATCGAACATTAATATAAGGTCACATAATCAAGAGGAAATTGTGTTATTTGCTTTAAAAGAAGTCCTCTTAATATGTCTAAGTAATTTAGAAATTTTCGAGACTTATTTAAGTATGCTTAGTTTATTTGAGTCAAGATTTATATGAAATAAGGATTTTAATAAATTTTAGCAACTCATTAAAATGATTTTTGAAACTTTGAAAAGTTTTTAAGTGTTTATGAAAGATGTTACTATGCTTATGGATTGTTTTGAAATGGTTTTGAAAAAATAGTTTCTAAATGACCTTCATTTGTTATAAACAAAGACATCTTTATATTTGAACTTATTTAATAAGTATTAATTTCTAAAATCATCTTTAGAATCTTATAAAACTTTGTTTAAGTTACATTTGATGTTAGAAAAAAAAGTTTGGAAGTGTTTTGACACGTTATGGTCAAGTGTTGGAAGCATTTTCACTCTATCAACGGTGGTCATTAACATAGGTTATTATGGGACCATTATAAACATGAAATCTACCGTTATAATCCTATATAAGACATTAACTTGGGTTTACTAAATACTTTAATGGTGCTATTAATGTCCATACTAACCCACATCGATGTCGTCAGAAAATTTTTTCAGAATAGGTAACTTTCGGCTCTCTCACGTTTTTCACCCCTCTAATATCTATTTTTCCATCTCAATGACTCATCTCACTCCCTAACACTTTAAGTAAGAGTCTTAAACCATTTTTTCAATGTTCATGCTTCTAAAACAAATTTACAAGCTCAAATTCTTAAGAACTTCAAAGATGTCCAGATCTTGCCCTTCATTGGTTCATCTATATTTCTCTTGTTTTATTTTGTTTCAATCTCATTTTTAAAACTGCAAAAATGTTGTTTTTGGTTTGTTTAGATAGTCAAGAGTTTTTTTTATCATTTTAAAAACATTTTTAGGGTTTTATTTGGTTTGGTTTAAGTTCATTTATTCATATACACCAAGTTTGTCCAGATTTGGGTGTTTTAACATTCATACTTATTTTTGGCTATTTAAATCCAATTTTAGTGCTTCAAATTTGCATAAATCTATTGTAGCTTTGTTTGTATATCTTTCAATATTTTTTTGGATCTGTTTTTTGTGATCTTGTAAGGCAAGAAACCTTTCTTTATAGGGCTGAAGCTTTAACAGCTCGTATTTTGATAGATTTGCATATTCATAAATTTTTCTTAATTCTATCTTCTGTTTCATGTTTTAAATTTCGTTTCTATTGCTTGAATATATTTAAAACTGATAGATTAAGGTTCCAATAGGATGTTTGTTTTGATTTTTCACAATTTAGTGGATTAGAACGTTGAATCTTTGAGCTGGAACTTAAATGCTGCAGTTTTTAACAGCTTGTATGCATCCTATTTAAATTTTATTTTTGAATGCATTAATCAAGTATTTGTTGCCTTAATTTGAATGTGTGTGATTTGTTCAGAATTTAAAAGGATTTTCAAACTGTTTATTTATGTTATGTTGGTTTCTATTAAGATCAAATTAATTAAATTAATTACCAAATTTAAGAATTGAAGCTCTTTTTCTCAAAGCAACATTTAAACCAACAACTGACAAGGATACTAATCATAAGTAGTAAAGTGAGTATTTTAAACTCGAATTATTGTCCCACGTAGATCACTTATAATCAAAAGTAAGGAAAATGGCTCACAATTACCCAAAGACACCAATTTGAATGATTAATTGAAATAAATTTACCAAACTATACTAAAAGGCTTACAACTTTGCAAAGAAGTCTAACTTAGAAATTTAAGGTTGCTTAATGGATTAAATGGTCAAGGAAATAGTTTTCAATGATTTAAATGGATTAATTGAGGATCAAAGGACCTGTCTTAGGGCAACGCCACTAAATCAAGACAAGGTTATGATCAAATCAATGTCTTTTCTCTTACTTTTAAAGTTTAAGGTTTGGTCCACTCTTACATCAACCAAAAGAAGGCTTAAAGTTCAAGAAGCTTAATCTAAAAATTTATATTTTCATATTAATACACTTAAGATTAACTAATCATTGGTCATGTATTGATTAAAATCAAGTTACTTATTGATTAAAATCAAGTAACATATTGGTCCTCTTCTCTTTCCATTTAGCTTCTTAATCTTAAACAATCCATTGAAGACAAGCTTTAAGCATTCAAATAAATAAAAGACAACCCTTAATCACATCTAAGCATGTATTCAGATCATCAAATCATCATTCCTTAACCACAAAAATATTCAGCCACTCATTTGAATCAAGAAATAAAAGATATTATACATATAACTCATGTTCTTCAAAATTGGATTTCAATACAAAAGATTGGTTTAAAATGCACCAAATGGAGCTATAATCCATGCTTGCAGGTCTAAGACACATGATTGAGCTTCTACAATCCACAAAAACAAATTAAATCTGCAAAGAAAATCAGAAAATATTAAAAGAACTTGAAAGGACCCCTAAACTTTGAGAGAGTCTAAAGTTTAATATGAAAAACGTGTTTCTCTCCATCTATTCTTGTTGTTTCTAGCTTCTAGACCTCCATATATATGTCAGTTGCAATTGGGAAGTAACTTGTGCAAGTTACAGCCAATAAGATTAAAGATCCAGCTGGAAACTCATCAACTAATACCTAAACAGTTCTTAAAAGGAGTATAACGGTGGGTTATGAAAGCGTCGTAATGGTCCTTATCTTCAAGAGTAAAGCAGTGGGTTGTGAAGCAAAATGACAGGATGTATGAGGTCACTATTTTAGTCCAAATTTCATAAATTTGCTACATAATCCCATATTTTCTTTAAGTTTTAGCTTCCATTTACAATGTTAAGCATTTATAAACATAATTAAATAACTTTGCAACAAACTGGGAGCAATGTACCTTAAAATTGGATTAAATTCATATGAAAATACATTAAAACCAAGGCTTAACAATTCCCCCATACTTAAACTTTGCTTGTCCTCAAGCAAATCATATAATCATCAAGTTCAACATTGCCTATAAGAATAGGAAAACTTATCCAACTCATCAAACACAATTAATGAACCAATTTCCTTAAGTTTTCAAACATTATACACCTAAAACATGGTATATAGCCAATTAAGAATATTAAGTCATAAATATAACATTATCCTCAACGTTGAGAAAACAATAAGAAAGTGTGAATATGAGGAGAAAAAAAGGAGAGAAAGCACCCAGAATGATAAGAAAATATGACGCAGATGCTATTGAAAAGGGAATCACCAATGAAATCACACTTGGAAAATATCAACAAACAAGTGAAAGCAGTAAGTATAATAACTAAAGACAAGTTCCTAAAACATATATCAGGAATAAAACAACTAGGATCATTAAGCTAAGGGTAAGTAAAAAGAAAAAATAAAACACACTAATTAAACACACAAAAAACTACTAACCTAACACCCAAAATAAAAAGAAAACAAAGTACTAAAAACTAAGAAAAACAGGACCTGGATCAAGGAGGATTGAAAAGAGTAACAGTATAAGCAAATTCCTTAATTGATTGAGGAGAATATAGCTTAACTCGATGACCTTTTACTTTAAAGGTGGATTGGCTATTAGCAACTTTAAAAGCTCTATAATATAGGCTTGAATAACATCATAAGGACTAAACCATCTTGATTTCAACTTTCTAAGGAAGAATCTCAATTTGGCATTATATACTAATACCTTATCACCAAATTTGATATCCTGCTGAATAATGTTCTTTTCCTACCATGTCTTAACTTTTTCCTTGTAAAGTTTAGCATTTTTATAAGCATCCAAACGAAATTCATCCAACTCATTCAATTGTAAAAGTCTTTGCTCACCACTTTGTCTATAATTGAAATTTAAAAATTAAATAGCCCAAAATGCTTTATCCTGTAATTTAACTGGAAAATGACATGATTTTCCATAAATGAGGTGAAAAGGAGAAATATCAATGGGTGTCTTATAAGCGGTTCGGTAAGCCCATAATGCATCATCCAATTTTAAATATCAGTCTTTTCTTGATGCATTAATGATCTTTTCTAAAATTATTTTAATTTCTTTATTTGAGATTTTAACCTAAATACTTGTGTGAGGATGATATGGAGTGACAACTTTATGAATTACACTATACTTTGATAGGAGGATATCAAATTTTTTATTACAGAAATGCAAACGTCCATCACTTATGATTGCTCGAGGTCTACTAAACTTTGTAAAAATATTCTTATTTAAAAAATTCACCACTCCCTTTGCTTCATTAGCAGGCAAGGCTACTGCTTCTACCCATTTACTTACATAATCAAATGCTAAAAAGAAATATATTAATTAGCATATGATTTAGGGTATGGCCTCATAAAATAGATGCCCTACACATCAAACACTTCTCAGACTATAATGTTATTCAAAGCCATCTCGTGTCTCTTAGAAATGTTTCATGTTCTCTGACATCCATCATAGGATTTAAAAAACTCAAAATCATCCTTAAACAATGAAGCTAATAGAAACTCGATTCTAAAACTTTATAAGTTATTCTCGTTAGGCCAAAGTGTCCTCTTACTTCTTTAGCATGACAATGCTTTAAGATAGACGAAACTTATGTATAAGGAAAACATTTCCTAATCAATCCATCTCCATAAATCTTGTATAAAAATGGATCATACCATAAATATCTTTTAACATCTGCGAGGAACTTCTTTTATTGATGAAATGATAAATGATAAGGAATAATTTTACCAACCAAATAATTAACAAAATCAGCATAATATAGGTCATTATCCTTCACTACTAATAAATGTTCCTCTAGAAACATTTCTTATATCTTATAATTTTTGCCTTTTTCCATAATTTCTTCATTCAATCTTGAAAGATGATCGACAAGAAAGTTCTCAGTACCTTTCTTGTCCTTGATCTCAATATCAAACTCTTTCAATAAAAAGACTCATCTGATCAATCTTGGCTTGGCATCAGGTTTCTTCATCAAATATTTTAATGCCATATGATCAATGTATACTCTCACCCTTAAAAGAACTAAGTAAGATCGAAATTTGTAAAAGGTAAAGATGACAACCAATATATCTTTTTTAGTTTTCATATAATTCTTTTGAGCTTCATTGAGAGTTTTACTCATATAATAGATTAAATGAAAAATTTTGTTCTTCCTTTGCCTTAATACTGAACCAATGGCCAAATCACTTGCATTGCACATCAGTTCAAAAGGTAAAGACCAATCAGGTGAAACTAGGATAGGTGCATTAGTGAGTTTAGTCTTTAATAGTTCAAAAGCATGTAAACATCTATCATCAAACTTAAACACTGCATCCTTAGTCAAGAGATTAGTAAGGGGCTTAGTTATCTTTGAAAAGTCCTTGATGAATTTATGATAAAAGCCAGCATGATATAATAAACTTTTGATTGCTCAAAATTGAATTTGGAGGTAGGAGCTGAGCAATCACATATATCTTTGTTAGGTCTACTTCTATGCCCTTACTTGATATCTTATGGCCCAGAACAATAGACTCTTGAACCATAAATCACTTTTCCCAATTCAACACCATTTTTTTTTTCTTCACAACGCTTAAGCACTTTATCTAAATTTTGCAAACAAGATTCAAAAGATGTTTTAAAAATAGGAAAAATCATCCATAAGCACCTCGATGCAAAATTCTATCATATCAGAAAATATAGCCATCACACACCTTTAAAAAGTTACAAAGGCATTGCATAGCCCAAAAGGCATGTGCCTATAAGCAAAGGTGCCATAAGTACAGGTAAATATTGTTTTCTCTTGGTCCTCATGAACAACTGGAATTTGCAAAAATACCCACTGTACCCATCTAATGCATAATGAAAACAATGCCCAGTCAACCTTTTAATCACTTGATCAATGAAAGGTAAAGGAAAATGATCCTTTTTGGTAGCATTATTTAGTTGTCTATAATCTATGCACATTTGCCAACCAATTACCTTTCTTGTGGCTATTTGTTCATTATTTTCATTCAGAACCATTGTAATACCATCTTTCTTATGTACTACTTACACAGGGCTAACCCAAGTTGAATAAAAAATAGGATATATGATAGCAGTATCTAACAACTTAACCACTTCATTCTTTACTACTTCTTTCATGTTCGGGTTTAACCTTCTCTTTGGTTGAACTTTTGGTTTACTTCTTTCTTCCATAAAAATCTTATACAATTTGAAGGACTTAACCCTTTAAGATCAGCAGTTGTCCAACCTATGGCTCTTATATGATCTCGTAACACTGCTATCAACTCGTTTTCCATTTTATCATCTAAAGATAAAGAAATTACGATCGGTAAACTAGATGGAAGGCTAAGAAATACATACTTCAAATGCATAAGAGCAGGCTTAAGTTCTACTTTAGGTGGCTCTTCTATGGATGGCTTTAGTAAAGGCTTGATCAATTTTTCTAACATTTCAATCTTCTTAAAAGGATGCCAACCAGAAGAAAACTTCCTTGCATCTAATGCAATCGAAGTTTCTCTAACCTCTTCTTCATTCAAATCTAAATATTGCAAATGATTCAACACCATTTGTAAAGGATCAGGATATAATTTAACCAAAGGGTCACTCTTAACATACTAAAATCTTATAAAATTACAACAATTATAGTCCATTGGATGCTACATTGCTTGAAATATATTAAATTCTATCTCTCCATTCTAGAGTCTTAAAACCAACTTACCACCATGAATATCAATAAGTAACCTATCCGTAGTCATAAATGGTCATCCAAGAATAATGAGCATCTTGCAGTCTTCTTCCATGTTTAACACTAGAAAATTCATAGGATAAATAAACTTATCCACTTTAACTAAAACATCTTCGATAATTCCTTATGGATATGTGATAGATCTATCTACCAATTGTAACTAGACTGTTGTAGGTTTTAGCTCTTCTAACCCCAATTTCTTAAATATAGATAAGGGCATTAAATTTATACTTGCTTTTAAGTCCATCAGTGCCCTATCTATTTAAAAGTCACCAATGACACAAAGAGTGATAAAACTACCAGGATCCTTGAGCTTAGGGGGTAACTTCCTTAGAATGATTGCAGAACATTCTTCTTTTAACTTAATAATCTTGTAATCCTCAAATTTTCTCCTCTTTGATAAAATGTCCTTAAGAAATTTTATATAATTTGGCATTTTGGAGATAGCTTCTACAAAAGGAATATTTATATGTAATTTGTTGCATTATCCAAAACTTTCCCAAATTACTTTATCAATATTATCATTCTTTAGCCTTTGATGGTAAGGGATTCTAAGCTTATACAATTGGATCTGTGAAAAGTCTACGGGGCCGCTCTTGTTCCTCATTTACCACTTCATTACTTTTTTCATTGTTATTTTCTTTTTCTACTTCCATCTATTCTTTTTCACTATCCTTCTTCCAAGCTCTTCAATTTATACTTCCTTTCCACTTCTAAGGGTAATAGCCTTTGCATATTCTCTTAGATTGGGTTTAATATTGCTAGGCTATTGGCCTGTGATATGCTCTTGAACAATACTAACTGACTGACTCACTTGGTTGGCTAAATCTCTTTTTTGATCTTGAATTTCTTGTCTAGATTCTTCAATATATCTAAACATATTCCCATCCACTCTAGACTTCTCTTGAACAAATTTATTTGGTCTAAAACCAATAGGAGAGTTCCTTGGAGGATTGGTTAAAGTATTTTGATTGTTTTCATTGTCACGCCATGAGAAATTAGGATGCTTTATCCATCCAAGATTGTAATTATTGGAGAATGGATCTCCCTTTTACCTATTAAATTGTACATATTGAGCTTTTTCAAGATTTTAGCAAAGGAATTTTAACCTTCACAATCCATGGATGAATGGGATAAATTACCATTATTTTCATAGGCTCCAACATTTTCAAAAGAACTACCATTAACTTTCTTCTCTAGGTTCTCCATTTGCTTACTGAGAATTGTCAATTAAGCTGTTAATGCAGTTGTATCATTTATAATATGAACTCCTCATGGTTTTCTCGAATTACGCTCAGAATTATATTAGAAGCTATTGGTTAACATTTCTTCCATTAACCTAAAAGATTCATATGGAGTTTTTCTCATTAGATTTACTCCTACTGCTGTATCAATCATACTCCTAGTAGAGGGAATGAGTCTAGTATAAAAGATATCAACTTGATCACAAGTACTAAACCCAAGATTTGGACACTTTGCAATGACTTCATTATATCTTTCCCAAGCTTCATATAAAATCTCATATTCATATTGGGAAAAGGAATAAATTTGATTCTTAAGCTTTGTTATCTTTACTGGTGGAAAGAATTTGGATAAAAATAAGTTCATTAGGTCATTCCATGTTATAATGGAACCATGTTAAAAAGAATTCAACCAAGCTTTAGCTCTATCCCTTAGAAAAAAAGGGAACAACTTAAGCTTGATTGCATTATCAGATACACCTTGACTTTTAAAGAGGTCACAAACATCTATGAAACTTTGCAAATGATCATTGAGGTCTTCTAAAGAAGATTCGCAAAACTGGGAAGATCTCATCATTGAAAGAATGCTATTAGGAACCTCAAAATCATCAGATTCTATCTTAGGTCTAACAATGCTAGCCATAGGATGATTTTTGTTTCCTAATGTTAATTCCATCATTATAGGTCCTCTATTTTGTTCTTGAGGTCTAGCAACTAATTCCTCTTGATGCTCCATTTCTAAAGGATTTGAATTTAAAGGATCTTGACTAGAGGATGTGGTGGTTTTTTACTCTTTCTTTTACCTATGGATGGTTCTTTCAAGTTCATGATCAAATTCAAACTTCTTAGACTTATGGCCTCGAGTTTGCATATAAGATTAAAAAAAATAAAGATAAAAACAACTACTAAATAAAAACAAAAAAATAAAATGAAGAAAGCTTAAAAATAAAAGAAAACTAGTGAAATTACCAATATTTAACAATATGAACAATTTTAGAATAATTGACACCAAAATTTCCTAACAATCAGATTATGTCAGATCCCTGATAATATCAAATTAACCAAATTAATTACCAAATTTAACAATTGAAATATTTTTTTCTAAAAAAAATGTTAAAACAAACTAACCGACAAGTATAGCAATCACAAGTAGTAAAGTGAGTATTTTAAACTCGAATTATCATCTCACGGAGATCACTTATAATTAAGAGTAAGGAAAATCACTTAGAATTACCCAAAGACACCAATTTGAATGATTAATTAAAATAAATTTACCAAACTAAACTAAAGGGCTTACAAATTTGCAAAGAAGACTAACTTCGAAATTTAAGGTTGCTTAATGGATTAAATAGTCAAGGAAATAGCTTTCAATGATCTAAATGGATTAATTAAGGATCAAGGGACTTGTCCTAGGGAAACTTTACTAAATCAAGACAAGGTTATGATCAAATCAATGTCTTTTCTCTTACTTTTAAAGTTTAAGGTTTGGTCCACTCTTA
>JAOXYD010008690.1:0-15270 GCA_028565735.1 Pinacopodium congolense | reverse complement strand
AAAGCATTACGAATAATTATTTCAAAAAATTAATTAAACATATTCTTATTTAGAATTTAGAGTTTGGGAAATGACAACAAATTTTTTTATTCATACATATATGAAACTTCATTTAACCCGACGGGTCAACCCTCGTTGACCCGACCTGAATTTGACCTAACCCGAACTCTACCCGATTTGAAATTGACTCGAACCCGATCTGAATCCGAATTGGTGTTAACCTGAAATGACCTGAACTTGAATCGACCTGATCCCTAATCCGACTTGAACCCAAATTAGTGTTAACCCGAAATGACCTGAACCCGAAATGACTCAAACCGAACCCGACCTGACCTACCCGACTGACAGCCCTAGTCATAAATAGTTATGGTTAGATGGCCAATAATAGTCTTAAAAACCCATCAATTAATTGTAGTCACGTGTATGTTGCTGGTAGGAGCATTTCATTGGTTGTTATGAAGAGAAACTTATATATTTGTTTGTAATGACGATACAGAATATACTGGAATATTTTGCTACCCTTCTTCTCTTTAATCTTTGCTTTTCTTCATGAATTTAATTTAATTTATTTGTTTATAACTTTCGTTGTAAGTATTCCTCTATCAATTAGTATCAGACCGCCAACGAATCGTATAAACAGCGATGACTATGATTAAGTTAGTGAACTAGCAACAATGGAAAAAGGCAATAGAGGTCAAAATTTCAAGCATATGGAAAAATTGTTGAGGGGACAGTTGAGGAACTGCAAAAGGAAATGATAGAGGCTCACTCGAAATTTCAAGAAGCACAATTTAAACAAACGTAGGATATTTATGAATTGCGGGAGATGTTTCGGCAAAAAAATTGTCCAGGAAGCCCAATTTTAACCGTAATCCCCTAATGCACCACTAATGGAAGGATCAGTCAATCATAATAGTATGATGAACTCCTCGATAGTTGAAGCGTAGTGCCAGCACCTACATACCCTATTAGGTAAGAATGAGTCAATCATAATAGTATGATGAACTCCTCGATAGCTGAAGTGCAGTGCCAACACCCACATACCTATTAGGTAAGAATGAGTTTCCGTCATTTAATGGAGAAGAGGTGAATAGTTGGATTTATAGAGTTTAGTAGTTTTTTGAAGTAAAAAAGGAACCCTTCTAGAAATGACGGTGAAGATTAAGGCAATTCACATGAAGAGTGTGGTGGCTGAATGGCATCAATTGTGTATGAGACACAGGTCATCTACGTGGGAACCAACGTGGGGAGAATATATCATTACGCTAAACTCAATGTTTTGGTGAGGAAGTGTTCGAAGACCTTGTAGGAACATTTAAGGAGTTGCGGCACCATGGCTCTGTTAAGGATTATCTTCCCATTTTTTATAGGTATTCTAATAGACTATAAATACCATAATCTTATTTGATCAGGTTCTTTTTGAAGAGTCTTAAACCAGAGATTAAGTTACTTGTTAAACTTTTAAACCTTTATAGTTTACAACATGTTTACATTTTTGCTCAGAGAGACAAGAAGCAATAGCTTCAGTCTACTATTCACAACCTAGAACCGTAGGCCCAGACATAGCGATATCCCTTGTACTAACTGCTCATTCTACCAAGTTTAATAATTCAACTTGATTACTAATAACTCCTAATAAGTTGATGTTTAAAGGGGGAATCAAGCATGTGGAGAAAAAACAAAAACAATTAAGCAGTAAAGAGTTTGAATAATGGAGATCAACGGGTTTTGTTTTTATTGTGAAGAAAAGTTTATTCCAGGCAACAAATGTAAGAAGAAATAATAGAATTTGTTTGTTTTGGAGGATATCGGTCAGGAATAAGGGGAAGAGACAATAAGATTAACTAAAGTGACATGGGATAAAAAGGATAGAGCCAGACAACCCTTAATTTCATTACAAGTAGTGTCAAGATCACATGTAAGGGATTACAAACATATGAAGATGTTTAGTTATCATAGAGGAAAACCATTATAGATCTTGATCAAGAATAGGAACGCACATAATTTTGTTGATATTGTAATGATCTAGAAGGGTAATTATAAGTGTCTTCTAATCAAAGATATATAAGTGATTGTATTAGGAGGTTCCCATCTAACTTATGATCAATTGTGCAAGAATTTTGAATGACTTTGTAAGGCATTTTATTCGTGACTGATCTTAGTGCTTCCACTAGGGGTTATAACTTAGTATTAATAGTATAATGGTTAATAACTCTTAATGATGTGCTATGTAACTTCAAATAATAGATCATGAAATTAAAGTGGAAAAAGCAACTGGTTATGTTGAAAGGAGGGCTAATTAATCAGCATAAGTTAGTGAGCTCAAAGAAGTTTATAAAGTTACTACCTAAACTTATAGGAAACAACCAATTATGCATGATGCAGTTGAAATATTCGATGGAACACCAGTTACAACAATTGTCCATTGAAGTAATAAACCAAGAAGAGTCACAAAAGGTAGAGATGGTGAGTTTGTTAGACGAATTTAGCCATATGTTTGCAACCAATGCAGTTACCTCCCTATGATCAAAGAATTACATTGAAGGAAGGGGTGGAATCTATTAACGTGAGACCCTATTGATATGTTGGATTACATAAGACCATAATTGAAAGACTTCTTTAAGACTTGTTGAAATAAAGAGTTATACAGCACAGTAATAATAATTTTTTATTCCTTGATTGTTTGGTAAAGAAAAAGTATATCTTTTAGAGATTATGTGTAGATTATAGAGAACTTAATAAAAAAAACATCAAGTATAATTTCCCTCTTCCAATGATGGAGGATCTACTGGATGAGTTACATGGAATTGCTTTGTTTTTTGAAATTAGGCTTAAGATTAGGATATCATCATATTTGAATGCACCATCAAAACAGTCCTAAGACAGTTTTGAAGACACATGAAGGGCACTATAAGTTTTTAGTTATGCGCTTCAGCCTCACTAATGCCCCTTTTACTTTTCAAGGTTTGATGAATGAGATTTTCAAGCCTCACTTGAAGTGATTTGTGTTAATATTCTTTGATGACATTCTCATTAATAGCAATAATTTTGAAAACCATATAGAGCATTTAAGAACCATACAAGATATACTAAATGGGCATCAGTTTCTTGTCAAGGGGAACAAATCCATATTCGGGGCAACTCAGGTGGAATATTTAGGATATGTGATCATAACTCCCGGAGTGGCCACGGATATAAAAAAGATTAAGACAGAAAATAAGCCAAAACCTCAAAAATAAAGGAACTTAGAGGGTTTTTTGGGGTTGGATGGTTACTATAGAAGATTTATTAAGAATTATAGTATGAGAAGTAAGCCTCTCACTAAATTGTTATAGAAAAATGCATTTGAGTGGAATGATGAAGTACAAGCAACCTTTGAAGACTTGAAGGAGACACTAACAATGGTTTTTATATTGGCATTACCCAATTATTCTAAACCATTTAGGGTTGAAGCGGATGTATATGGAGTAGGTTTAGGACCTGTCTTGATGCAAGACAAACAACCCTTGTCTTATGTGAGTAAATCACTTTCTCCTAAACATCAATCACTATTTATGTATAAGAAGGAATTCTTGACAGTTTTCATGGATGTTAAGTACTAGCATCACTATTTGAAAGGAAAGTAATTCATTATACATGCGAAGCATAGGAGTTTGAAGCGCTTACTAGAACAGAGGATGAACACTCCCTTCCAATAAACATGGTTTTGTAAACTCTTAGGTTATGATTTTGAAGTTAAGTACAAAAAGGATTAGGAGAATGGAGCAGTTTATGCATTATCTAGGTATGCTTTATGACAAGAATGTGTTACTAATGTGGAGTTATTTTCCTTGCTAATATCTCAAGTGCAAGCTGAATTATTGGAAGAAATTCAAGGGAGTTGGGAGGATAGCACGTTGAGGGACTTGATAGCTAAACTTTCTTAAGGAACACCAAATTCTAACAGCCACCACTGGCAACAAAATATCTTTTGATGGAAGTAAAGGATTATGGTTAGATATATGACATAATTGAGGTATAAAATCATATATAAAAACTGCAAGCAATTTTCTACTAAAAAAGGATGAAGAGGGATGTAAGGAATTGGCTTAGGCAATGTTAGGTTTGCCAATATAATAAATACAAAACAACAGTAGCTCCTGGGTTACTTCAACCCTTACCAGTTCTCTAGCAATATTGGACTGATATCAATATGGACTTTATAAAAGGCTTATTAGTTTTAAATGGTTAGACGGTGATAATGGTAGTGGTTGATTGATTTTCCAAATGTGCCACTTCATACCATTTAAGGACCCTTTTTCAGTAGAAATTGTAACACAACACTTCTTGAATCATGTCTTTAAACTTTATGGGATGCCTTTAATTATCACTAGTGACTGTGATCTAATATTTACTTACTATTTTTGGTAGGAATTTTATCGCCAACGGGGAGTAGGCTTGCAACTATCAACTTAATAATGTCCTTAAATGGATGGCTAAGTAGAAGTGTTAAATCTAACTTTTGAAATATATTTGAGATGCATAACGAGGATCTTTTCATCCAGATGGAGTGGTTAGCTTTCCTTGGAAAAATGATGGTTCAATACCACCCATCATTCTACTATTAACACCATCCCCTTTGAGGCTTAATATGGTTATAACTCACAATTGAATATCCCTTATTTCACAGGGACTCTAAGTTACTAGTGGTGGATCAAGCTCTCAAAGATAGGGAAGCTACTTCTAAGGTGTTTTAATTCCATTTACAATGGGCATAAAAAAGAATGCAACACCATGTCAATAGGAAGAGAACAGATAAGGAGTTTTCAGTTGGTGATTATGTTTATATCAAGCTACAGCCCTATAGACAATAAACAATGGTTAAGAGAGATAATCAAAAATTAGTACAATTATTATATGGTTTCTTTAAAATTGTGGACATAGTTGGACAGGTAGCTTATAAATTCAAGTCCCTCATTTACTCTTATTCACAATGTTTTACATATCTATCAATGATAAAACTATAACGAGCTACTAAATAATAACCTAACTTTCTAATTGTGTAGTAAGGTGAGCTAAGGTCGATCTACAAAGAGTTATTATATCTAATGTTGTGAAAAGAAAATAAAAAACCCTTGATGCAATGAAAGTAAAATAAATGAAAGTATCACTAAAGAAATGAAAGTAGATACACAATCGAGAAAATATAAAGAAATAAGTAACAATATTAACAAGAAGGTAGAATATATTACTATACTTTGGGAAAGACAATTGATCATTGAAACTAAATGAATTGTGTTCTAGCCAAGATGTTAGCTTAACAAATAAGCTCTTACGTTCAGCTTAACAAACGAGCTCTTGTGTCCTAAGTTCATTCTAGATTAAGTAAATTCAATAAGTTTTAAAAATACCCCTAACTACCAAATAACCTAAAACAAACTCTCTAGATTTAATGACATAATAGTATTAAGTACTAGGAAACGACTAATCTAAGCTACAATTGCACAAGCTTGGATTATATATCTAGAGAATTAAAATCTTAGACTAATTACTCACAAAACCAATTAATCTATTGCTACTTCCAGAATTCACTAATGACAATTACGTATTAAAAGCTTAAGCCTAACGTTCAAATTAGAAATTATTAATAGGATGATCAAATTTACAAATAATCCCAAATTTTTGGCTTTAAATCGAGGTTTTAATTTGATTGAAGCCTAGAAAAACAACTCAATTAAAGCCTAAGAATATTCTCATAATTGAATTCCTTTCATTCCTTTAACACCTTCTAACCCAAGAAAATTTACTTACACATACTAAATTTAATAAAAATAAAATATAAACTTAATATAAACATGTTGGAAATATAATAAAAGTGATGGAAATAAAGATTCAACAATGTATTAAATGAAAATAAAAGGTTTTACTCCAATATTCAACATAATCCAAACTAAAACTCAAAACCCAAAGCAAATGAACTAAAGTAGAAGCTACAAAATTAAAAACAAAATAAAACTACTACTAAATGACCTAGAACATAAATCAAACAGTATTCTTTAACTACAATGCAAAAAGGAACAAAAAAAAAACAAAACAAAAACTAAGAGAAAAAAAAGAAGAAGAGATTTGGCCACTAAAAGTGATAAGGTTAAAGATGAAATTGACTCTTCTTGATCCTTAAATAGGGCTAAATTAGGGTTGATAACATTTGGATAGGTAAAACAAGAGTTTGCCCTTTTTTTTATTTTTTAAACGCTAAGTGATCATTAAAAATACCCAAAACCACCCTTGTTTGAATCATCATTTAAGATTTTGGAAAATATAGTTAAATGGTAGTTTGCTTGACTTAAACGATGTCATTTATAATCTACAAAAACTATCATTTAGCTATTTGTTTAGCAGCTGCTTACTCTATTTTTCTCCAATTCTTCTTTAAACTTGGTCTTTTAGTCCAAAACTTATGTCTGAAGATCAAAATTTTCATTTAACATATAATGAACATAAATTAAGAACTTTTACATTAAAAAAAAGTGATGAAACCATATGAACTCACATACCAAAACTTAATATAATACATCTCTAACAAATTCCTTCACACTTGAACTATTACTTATCCTTAAGCAATGATTTAAATACTTTAATTAAAATAATCTTGATCAAAAGTTGAAAGTGAACTAGGTACAACAGAGTTCAATTAATGCCTTTAATTTAATTAACAAATCTCAACTTTATCATAATTAAAGAAAAAAACAACTTTATCATAAGCAAAGCATAGAATTAGTAAGAAAGTGACCTAATATACATAATACCAAGTATCCAAGTTATTTCGCATAATTCATCACATAAACCTAATCAAAGATGCTCAACATACCTAAAAATACAATACAATTTGAACTTAGAGCAATATGTTGAAGGTCACCTAGCCTTTTAATGTGAAGGTTTATATTTTGTCGTACACAACCCCAATTATTCAACTAAGGTACTCCTTTTAGATTGTTTAATATGTCATCTAACTTTTTAATGCGAAGATGAAGATTTTATAGTAAACATCCATGATTGTTTAGGTGGAGTACCCTCTCAAATGACTACTAACATTAATCACGAACTTTAACCTTTATATTGATTTGAAGTCATCAAGGGGAAATTTGCTCACATTATTCAAAAACACATATACTTTTTATACATTTTTAACACATTATTTCAAGCACCTTGTTTTTAAATTCATGTGATAAAGCATATAAAATGTCCTTAAATACTTAACATCATACATTGAGGTTGTATAAACACATGTAAACCCTCAAAAGAAAAAGAAAACACAAAATTTTGAAGTTAGCAATCATTTCAAGAGTTGATTAAAGTTTATTAAATTAAAAACATCAATTGCTTTCAAGTACTATAATTAATAAATAACTAAATTTCAAGATTATTTTAAGATAAAGAATTCAAATAATAACTCTTAAGCTCACAATAACTCAAATGTAAGAAAATTGAATTTGTTCCTTACCTCCGCATTTAAATGAGACATTGTCCTCAATGTTTCAATGCAACATAAACACAAAGAGGAATGTGACCAAGAATGCTCTCCTAAATTGTAAAATCCATGTTATTCTTTAGTGAAAAAGATTGCAACTCATCTTCCACTTACAAATAAAACAAGTAAAAAGTAAGTAAAGCTCTTAAATGAACAAACCAAAACCTATCTAGAAAAGAGAAAACACGAAAACTAAAAGATATGGTTGGAGTACCTTTTAAAAAGCACTTGTTTAAAGCCTTTAGTTCAACTTCTATCTTTGGGATTAATCAATATAAGTTGGAGCTTCAAGCTCATATTATCTTTAAATTCTAAATTTGGTATCCATCAAAGCAAGGTTTGGGGCGATATTCATTGACTTTAAACTCATTTCTCGTCTTTTCTCTCTTGATCTCATTGGCACCATATGGGGTATACCTAGGTAACTATAAAGAGATCTTTCTATCTTGAAGGCCAATTACCTAGAGAAATCTTGAGTCGAGCGTGGTATAAAATAACTTTCTGGCCAACTATAAATATCTTATTGAAGATGTGTCTATCATAAAACACCTTGGTCTTCTCTTTGTAAGTACAATAATTTTCAAATGTATCATGGCACAATTCCTCTAACTCTTGCAACTGCAACTTTCTTTATACACCAACAACCTCTAACTCCATGTTACATTGCTTAACCATGTAATAAGCCTTATACTCTAATTCCATAGGTAGATGGCATGGCGTCCAGAACACCAAACTATATGGAGACATCCCAATCAAAGTTTTGTATGTCATCTAGTAAGCCCATAGTATTATTGAGGTATAAAATCTAATATTGTCTAACTCTCTTCTCTTAGATAACCTTGATCTCTCTATTAAACACCTCAATTTGTCCATTTATCTAAGGACAGTAAGCCGTGAAAATGCCATGCACCACCTAATACTTCCTAAACTGAGACTCAATTATTCTGTTAAAAAACGTGATCCTTTGCCATGTATAATGGCTCTTGAGACCCTAAACCTAACAAAGATATTGGATTTCAAGAATTCTTCAACCACTTTAGAATTGTCAGTTCATGTGGCTTTTTCTTCCACCCATTTTGACACATAATTGATAGTAAGGAGAATATACAAAAATCTAAAAGAAGATGGAAAGGGACCCATAATGTTTATACCCCAAACATAAAAAATTTCACAAATCAATATAGGAGTTTAGGGTGTTTCACCATAGGTATCCAATATACTTGTTTGTTGATAAATATCGCAAATCTTGCAAATCTCATAAGCATCTCAAAATATTGATGGCTAATAAAACCCACTCTCCAAGACTTTGAGAACTGTTCTCTTTAACCCAAAGTATCTACCATATGCATAAGAATGAGAAAAAGTTAAAATGGAGGAAAATTCAATATCTGGTACACACCTTTTATCACTTGATCGGCATAATATCTCCACATGTATAGTTTCTCTCAATTATAATACTTAGTTTGCCTTTTCATCCTCTCCTTTTATGTCTTAGTGAAATCTATGGGGAGTTATCAAGAAACTAAGAAATTCACTCAAGTTTTCATATTAAAGAGTCACCATGTGCATTGGATGCAACTGCTTATAAAAAAATTCATTGTTGATAAGAGTGTCATCAACACCATGCTCTACTAATCGGCTCACATTATTTGTCCTTCGACTCTCCATGCCATTTTTTTTTCCTAATCTCCACATCAAACTCCTAGAGTAAGAGTCTCCAATGAATGAGTCTCGGCTTCGCTTCCTTCTTCAAGAGTAGATACTTTAAAGCTGCATGACCAAAATAAACAATACTTTTAGTGCCTAATAAGTAAGACTTAATTTATCTAAAGTAAAAACTATAATAAGAAGCTATTTTTTCATTATGGTGTAGTTCGCTTAAGCTTCATTGAAGGTCTTGGAGGTACAATAGATGACGTGGGGAACCCTCCTTACATTTTGACCTAAAACTGCTCTTATGACATGATTGGAGGTATCACATATCAGCTTGAAGGAAAATTCCCAATCTAGAGGTTTGAGAATGGGTGTAGTGACTAACTTCTCCTTTAAAAAGTTAAATGACCTCTTGCACTCATCATCAAACATGAAATCAACATCTTTCTAGAGCATTCAACATAATGGCTGTGTAATCTTTAAAAAATCTTAAATAAACTTGCTTTAGAATCTTGCATGGCCAAGAAAAGAGTGTACTTCCTACACAGAAGCAAAGTAAGGTAAAGAATACATAAGATCTATCTTAGGTTTATCCACTTCAATGCCTTTTTGAGAAATAACAGGACCTAGAATTATACCTTGTTGACTAATAAAATAACATTTTCCAAGTACAAGGTTAGTATCTAAGCATCACTTAAGTATTAAGATGAGGTGATCTAGAAATTTATCAAAGGAATTTCTATGAACAGTGAAACCATCTATGAAAACATTTATGATTCTCTCTAAGTAATTTAAAAATTTACTCACTATACATCTTTGAAATGTGGCAGGGGCATTGCGCAAGTCAAAGGGCATAAGACGATAAGCAAAGGTCCCATATAGGCAAGTGAATGTCGTCTTCTCCTAGTATTCTAAAGCTATGGCCACTTAGATATATCCTAAATAGCCATCAAGAAAACAATAATAAGCATAACTAATAAGACATTCTAACATTTAATCAATAAATGATAATAGAAAATGATCATTTCTATTAATAGAGTTGAGTTTGTGATAGTCCATACAAACTATTTACCCATTCTGTACACGAGTAGGCATTATCTTTATGCTCTTATTCTCCACCACCATAATGCCAGAATTCTTGGGGACTAATTAGAGAGGGCTAACCTACTTGCTATCTGAAATAGGGTAGATGACAATCACATTTAAGAGCTTCATCACCTCCTTCTTTACTACTTCCATTATCGATGGGTTAAGTCACCTTTATACTTGTCGAACTAGTGTAGTGTCTTCTTTTAGAAAGATCCTATGCATGCAAAATGAAGGGCTGATGCCTTTAACATAAGCCACTATCCACCCCAACATCATCTTATGCTCTCTCAGCACTCTAACAAATTTCTCTTCTTGCATAGAAGTGAGGTTGCTCATTATGATTACTGATAGAGTGTTGTTGGCCTTTAAATATGCGTACTTGAGATGTTCTAGAAATTTCTTCAACTTTACTTATGTGACCTATACAACATAAGGCAATAACTGATTATTACAAACAGGAAAATCCAAAATTAAAGTTTAATATATGCCAAAATGCTAGGGAAGCATCTCTAAAGCCATGATGACTTCCTTTATTTCTTCTCCTAGCTCAAACTTGTTATTCAAGTTATTATATGTTTCTTTCTCCATCAAGGTTACAAAATCCTATTCTAGAAGATCACTTGAAGAAAGAAAACACAATTATTCTACTAAAGAGTTAATAATATCTAACTTTGTAACTAACTCAAAATCTAAGGGATATCTTATAGCATCAATGATGTTGAACTTGATAAACTCGCCATCCAACTCGATGGTTAACACCCTACCATAGACATCTATCTTGATCTGAGTTGTCTTCATGAATGTTCTTCTTAAAAGGATCGATGATGGACTTGAAGACCCTTATCCTATAATTCTAAAACAGAAATCTATAGGGAAAACAAACTCATTCACCTATTCTAAAACATCCTCAATAACCTTGTCGAAATAAGTGTTAGACCTTTCAGGAAATTGAATGATAACATAAGTATCCTTTAAAGGACTAAGACTAAGAGTTTTAAATAAAGAAAGAGGCATGACATTAATTAAAGCTCCTAGATCTAATATGCATCCCTCATACCTCTTGTTACTGAATAGTGTAGATACTTGTATCCTTGCATTTGGAAAACCACTGAGGTGTTCTCCCTTACACTAACCTTCTTATCACCCTTTAGCTTTCTTTTGTTTATGCATAGCTCCTTTAAAAGCTTTACATACCTTAGCACTTGCTTGATCACCTCTAATAGAGATATGTTCACGTCTACTTTTTGAAACACTTATAACACCTTATTTTACTTTTTCTATTGCTTGTTTTTGGCCAATCTACTTGGAAAAGGAATAGACACTTGGTTAGTAATAACAGAATGTCAATTACTTATCTTAGGAGGATTTTCCTCTTTCTTCTTTTCTGGCACGATTTCTTCTTCCTCTTCTGAGGGCATCTTTTTCTTCATAGGACCTTTTACCTCTTTACCACTTCGCAAGGTAATGACACAAGTATTCTCTCTAGAATTCCTCTCAGGCTAGCTTAAAGTCTTGAAAAACTCTGATTTTGTAACTTTCCCACTATAGTCATCAGCTGACTCACTCAGTTTTCCAAATTCTTTAGCCTACTTTTTGCAACCTGTTAGAATTAAAGGGTGTTAGTGGCTAAGCTCTTTACTATTTTTTCTATAGACATACCTCCACTTATTATGGTGGTTGTATAGGTAAAGGCCTCAATTAGAACTACAGTTGCCTTTAGTGAAATCCTGGGTGTGCATTGAACCCTTGTTGCTATTGAAAGGTAGAGGGCCTCGCATTAGAATTGCTTTCTTACTAGGGGTTACTATATCTAAATCTGGGATGATTATTCCACCTCGTATTGTAAGTGGGAGCAAAAAGATCATACCTTCTTTGTTGGCCTTAGAATCCTCTAACAACGTTAACCTATTATTCATCATGGAAGGTAGGATTGCATCAATAGAATAACCTAAAAGTGAACAAAGGCCACATACCTTGACTGGCCCCTTACCCATCACTACTTACTTTACTAAAGAAGTAAAATTAGCCACTTACTACTCTAACTTCAAAATGGGAACTTCCTTGACTTGCTTTGTAGAGAAGGAAAGATTGTTTCTATTTCCCTAATATAATGAATTGGATTTCATCATTGTGATCAAATTCTTTGTATCCTTGTCCTATTTACTAAACTTCACCACTCGTAACATCGATCATATACCTATCCAAAGACACCCCTCATAAAAATACTAAATTAAAATTTGTTCACTTATCTAATGATTTAGATAGCTATTATAGAGTTTTTTGAATCACTTCCAATATTTATGCAATGACTCTCCTACATCTTACCTAATGTCACAAATTTCCTTTCAAATGTTAGTTACTCTTAAGGTAGGAAAGTACTTAGACAAGAATGCTTGTTGCATATGCTCCCAAATAGTGACTAATATAGCTGGTAGGTTATATAGTCACTCTTTGGCTGCATCAACTAAGACAAAAGGGAACGAATTCAACTTTAGTTGATCCATAATAATTGTAGTTTGCTTCATGCCTGAATATGCAATGTGAAATTCCTTAAGGAATTTTTTCGAATATTTGATGTAATTTAAAACTAATGAACTGGTGTGTTGAAAACATGTAAAAGTAGGCAAAGCATGAATTAGTCCAAGTTTGATCTTAACTTTAGGTTCATCATTGGGATAATTTATGAAAAGCTAGTTAGGATTAAAAGTTGGAGCTGCAGGCTCCTTTAGAATGCACTAATATGGCTCTGTACTGTCTTCTACTTTTACTACGAGCTCCTCAAAATTTCCTCTACTTCTTCTTCAGATGACAATGAACTTCCACTCTCAGAAAGGTGAATTTTTTAAGCTCGCTTAAGATGTTGATGCCTAGTATGACTTGTAATAAGAGAAAGTGAAAAAGGGTTGAAAGAAGAAATAAGTAAGCCTCCGTTCTCCGTAGTAAATTTTGCAATCTTAAGTGTTTTAAAGGACTATGAGACATGCCAAGCTAAAAGTAAAGTGATGAAGGTCAGTAAAAACAACATAGAAAATAATAAGATACTATGCCTGCTTCCTGATAACAAGTAAAAAATTTTGTAAAAATGTATCAAGCTATCAAATAATAACCTAGCTTCCTAACTACTTAGTAAAGAGAGTTAAGGTCGATCAACAAAAGTATAACTAAAGAGACAAAAGATTAGAGTAAAACATAAAGAAATAAGTAATAATACTAACAAAGCAGGTAGAAGATATTATTGGGATTCCTGGAAAGATAATTAATCATTAAAATTAAATAAATTGTATTCTAGCTAAGACGTTAGCTTATAGACACAAACGAACTCTTGCGTCCTAAGTTCATTCTAGACTAGGCAAATTCAATAAGTTCTAAAAATATCCCTAACTACGTTATAACCTAGAACAAGTTCTTTAGATTTAATGATGTAATAATGTTTAGTACTAGGGAACATCTAACCTAAGTCACAATTGCACAAGTTCGAATTATGTAACTTCGATAATTAAAATATAAGACTAATTGATTAAGTTTTATTCATAAAACCAATTTCTTTATTTCTTGTTCAAGAATTCACTAATGACAATTATATATCAAAAGTTCAAACTTAGTGTTCAAATTCGAAATTATTAATAGGTGATCAAACTTACAAATAATCTATACTTTTTGGCTTTAAATCGAGGTTTCAATTTAATCTAAGCCTAAAAACATAACATAATTTTGTAAGCCCTGTGGCACCCAAGAGGAGGTGAATTAGGTGTTTAAAAAATTATTTCTAAAATAAACAAACTAAATAACCTAGGCCAATTATAACTATATAAATCACTAAACCAAAATTCAATCTATAATGATGATATGTTTATGCCAATATTAATCAAATTCACTTAATAATAAACAAATACAATAAGCATAAACTTAAAGAGGATAGGGAAAGAGATGAACCCTTGGATTTATAGAGTTTCACCTACCCCAAAGATAGATTACGTCCTCTCTTCATGTTCTTGTTGGAAATTTCTCTAAAATTAATTTTACTTTAAATGGGCGAAGAACAACCCTTACAATATTGCTCAAGGGTGGAGAGTAATCCTTTACAATCTTACTTACAGGGTGAAGAGTATCCTAATAATATTATTCAAAAAGGTCAAGAGGAACCCAATATAATCTTACTTAAGTGGGTAAAGAGTAACCTTTATAACAAACCAATTTCAACCAATTAATCCTACAAAAGAGCCCCTAAATCAAGCTCCCTTAAACCTGAAGATAAGCTTATATAGCTTAATAAAAACCTAATCAAAATCAATCCAAGAAATGGCTTAAATGCAATTAAAGCAATGCTTATGCCTTATAACATATTTAATGCTCATACATGGCATAGATTAATCCGATTCACATTCAAATATCAGTGCAACTCAAATTTTGTTTCTCACAGGTCAAAAGCAACCTTTCAACAATCTTTTTAATGGCAAAGAAGAGCCTTAAATTAATCGCACCAATTAATAAATCAAATTCGCTAACTTAGTATCCAAAACACACCTCTAATGGTGTTTCAATGAAGCTCAAGTAAGATAAAACAATTATACAATTTCTAAAGATAATTAAATAATATGGCTAATCTCCTAAAACTTACAGAGACCATAAACAATCAAATTTATCAATTAATAATGTAATTATAGCTTCCACTATTCAAATTCAACTAATATAAACATAAGCTATCATATTATATAGTTTCAAGTTTTAGCCTTGAAACAAAAAATTATAACCTATCAAATGCCACAAAATCAAGACAATAAACCTATTGGGATCTTAATCAATCAATTAATAATAGATTGATACAATAAAAATGAGTTTTAAGGTTTAAATCAAGAACAAACCACAAATGTTTCTAACCTTCTAAATCATACAAGTAGGTTAAACAACTTCTGGGAGATAGAAAAATGAAACTGCAATAGATTTGTATAATTTTTAAGCATAAAAATCAAATTTAAACAGCCAAAGATAAATAGGAATGTTGAAATACCCAAACCTGG
>JAOXYD010008680.1:0-15270 GCA_028565735.1 Pinacopodium congolense | reverse complement strand
TCTGAAACTAAGGAAGACATCACGTTTCTCTTGATAAGTAGCAGAAGAAGGTAAAGAAGCAAACGGTTGTGCCATAGAAGAAGAAGAAGAAGAAAAAGAAGAAAACTGGTAACTCTTGCAAGACCAAAGTAAGTGTATATAGTGAGGAGGAACCAATGGGGGATGCAAAAGGGAATTATATGCTCGTTGCTTCTTCTAATTTCCTATCGTCCTCACTATTTTCGTCTATAATGTAATTTTCTTTAATTATAAAAATAGATTATTTTTCAATTCTTTTAAATTATATATTTTTTAAAAAGAATTGATTAGAAAACACTTGAACAAGAGTCATTATTTCATGTTTTTTAACAAAAATATTCCCGTTTTATCATAGTCTACGGGGCTCTTATTTTAGAATTTGGACCCTCTAATTTTTGCTTTAAAAATAATGTCCACTTAGATCCCTTAGTTAAAATTAAAACTATTAGTCTAACAAGCAATATCAACGTCATAGTTTATTGAATTAAATCGATATAGTAATAATAATTCAGATCATTGTAACTATTATTGAATACAACAGTTGTGGTATTTATACGTAAAGAAGATAATAAATGAAAACTAGCTGCTACAGTAAAATTACAATATAAAACTACCGCTACAATAAAACTCTGTTCTCCCATGTTTTAAGACACTACAGTAACTATATGCGGCTGTTAATACAGGCATTGTGTGTTGGTAGCTACTAATTCAACCATCTTTTGAATACCTTTTGAATGTAATACCTCCCTTAAGTTGAACTCTTGTAAATGTTAACAAGGTTTAACTTGGCCAGTAACTCCCGCAGGCGTGAAGTAGGAATGGGTTTGGTGAATCTATCAGCTAACTGACACCGAGATAAAAGAGGAAGAAGATGCAATAAACTAAATTGAAGCTTTTCTCGAAGCACATGACAATCTAATTTAATGTGTTTTGATCGTTCATGAAACACAGGATTGTTAGCCAAATGAATAGCAGACACATTATCACAATAAATAGAAGCCAACAAAGAAGGTGGAATGTGAAGAGCTTGAAGAACATACATAATCCACTGAAGCTCACAAGCAAGAGAGGCAAGAACCCGATACTCAGCTTCAGAAGAGGAATGAGAGACAATGCTGCTTCTTAGACCTCTATGAGATTAACGAATCACCTAAGAAAACACATAATCCAGTAACTAATTGTCTTATATCTGAACAACTTACCTAGTTAGAATTAGAAAAATCTTTCAAAACCAAAGTCTAAGTAGCTAGGAAAAACAAGCAATGACTAGGTGATGCCTTAAGATAACGAAGCACTCTATGCACGGCACTCAAATGCAATGCCGTAGAAGACTCTAAAAATTGAGATAAATGCTAAACAACAAAGTTAATGTCCAGACGAGTATGAGTTAGGTAGATTAGCTTGCCCACCAAACTACGATACCAAGGAGCATCTATAGGAACACCATCACCTTCCTTTGTCAAACAAGTACCAGCCACCATGGGAGAATTCACAGGTTTAGAATATGTGAAATTAGCTTTTTGTAATAAATCTAAAACATATTTTTGCTGAGAAATATGAATACCAGAGGAACTATAAGTAATTTCCATTCCCAAAAAATAATGGACTTTGCCAAGATCCTTAATCTTGAACTGAGAATCCAAGAAATGCTTAACCAGAATAATCTCCTGAAGATCATTACCACTAAGCATAACATCATCAACATAGACTAATAAAATGACAACAACAGCTCCTTTAGTTTGAATAAACAAAGAATGATCAGCTAGAGCTTAAGCAAAACCTTCGTTTAATAAAGCCTAAGTTAGTTTATAATTCCATTTCCTACTAGCCTGCTTTAAGCCATAAAGGGACTTGCATAAACAACAGACCTAATGAGGCTGAGAAGGAGTAAGGCCTAGTGGTAAATCCATATAAACCTCCTCATTGAGATCCCCATGTAAAAAGGCATTATTCACATCAAGTTGATGCAAAAACTAGCTTTTAGCTACAACTAAGGCCAATATAATTCATATAGTAGTTGCCTTCACAACTGGAGAAAACGTGTATGTATAATTAAGACCTTCACATTGGGTATATCCCTTTGGTAGAAGCCTGGCCTTGTAGCATTCAATGCATCCATCTGCCTGAAATTTTACCTTATAAACCCATCGACAACCAATCTTAATTTACCTGAGGGCAAAGAAACCAAACCCCATGTGTTATTATTCTGTAAAGCATGTAACTCAAATGCCATACTTCCCTCCAACACTCTTATTGAACAACTTCTGTATAAGACTTTGATTCAATAATATGTTGTACTTGCACAACAAAAAAACGGTACACAGGTGATAACTGATCATAAGAATGTACCAAAGATAATTGATGAGGGAATGTGCGTTTGGGGATAGTTAAAGAACTTCCTCTGGGTAAGTCACAATGATATTAAAAAAGATAATGAGGCAATTGACATTGCCTATAAGATCTTTGAACCATGGGTTGAATACCAGCTGAAGAATCATTTAGAACATTGCCGAAAGACAAACAGTGTTGATTCTCTAAAGAATTATCACACTGTTGAATCTCAGCATAAGGAATAGGTAAAACCATTGAAGAATCATAAGCATCAGGACTATCTTAATATAGAAAAACTAGTTCATAAAAGCTAACATCTCTGAAAAAAAATGTTCCTAGAATCCATATCATATAAGAGATAACCTTTAGTCCCCTTTGGATAACCAAGAAAAATGCATGTAGCAACTCTAGCATCTAGATTTGATTTTGTTCTATGATGAGTAAATGCAAACTTAAGCATCCAAAAACCCTCAAGTCATGTAGATTAGGCAATTTCTGAAACAAAACCTGATATATCATGTGATTTTGTAACAATGGTGTGGGAGTAACATTAATAAAAAAGTAGCATGCTCCACACAATATCCTTAGAAACAGAGTGGTAGATGGCTTGAAAACTTCAAAGCCCATCAACATTTAAAATATGTTGATGTTTCCCCTCTACAATAATGTTTTGTTGAGGAGTTTTAACACAAGTAACCTGATGAATAATACCTTTTTCTGTAAAAAATGTATTCATCTAAAACTTCTTACCACCATATATGCTAATACACTTAATTTTAGATGAAAATTGAGTTTCCACATATTGGTGAAACTGTTGAATTAATGTTCAAACTTCATGTTTACCAACCATAAGAAATAACCAAACATATCTGCTAAAGTCATCAACAATTGTAAGGAAATACAACTGACCATTTATTATTTGTACAGGTGTTGATCCCTATATATCCATATGAACAAGCTCAAAACAAGATTGTGATTTAGTTGTGCTAACAGGAAAAACCTTTCTCTTTTCTTTTGCAAAATGACATACATCATAAAAATGAACAAGCGACTTAATGTTCAAAGGCGAATACAATTGTTGTAATAGGTTTATTCTAGTAGAAGAAGCATGACCAAATCTCAAATGCCAGATATCAAGAGATTGATTAGCACTAGAAACAGAATTACAAACGTAATTGTTCTTCAAATGTAATTTATATAAGCCTCCTTTCAAGTCAGTTGATCCAATCGTCATTTTCTTGCACATATCATGAATAATGCAACATTTAGCATCAAAGAGCAATAAGTATGCTGATCCTTTCAATAATTGACTCACTGAAATGAGATTAAATGAGAAATCAGGGACATATAGCACTTGGTCAAGCCGTAAGGAATCATTCAAGATTACAGTTCCAATATGTGTAACCACTATACTTTCTCCATTTGGCAATTTAACAAAAATATCAGCAACATATGTATAAGATTGAAACAAATCAAGGGAACAAGCTATGTGATCTGTTGCTTCAAAATCTATATACTAAACATTAGAAACATGTGTTGTCGCATAAGAGCATGATAAAACAATCTTAACTACTTCTGAATCATTCATATAGGTGCTAGTTAAAGCATTCACCCTTTTATTATTGTAATGGCCTTCATTTTGGATTAACATCATAAGCTTAACATGTTGTTCTTGTAAAGACTGCATTTCATTAACATTAGACTCTTCTTCCATCGCTTCATCATGTAACATCAGTATTGCTATTGTCTGATTCACTTGACGTTGTTGCTACTGCTTTCCTTTTGGTTTATATCCTGATGTAAAACCATGCTTCCAATAGCATTTATCTTCAGTGTGATTTGTATACCCACAAAAGGTGTAAATTGGTTTCTTATTGTTGGAATATCTTTTATTGAAAACAAAAAAACCTCCTTGATTCTTATTGGCATTGAAAAAAATTACCTGTATATTCTTATGTTGATGCACAACTATTAAACCAAGCTGTTTCTCTTATTGACAAACCATTAAGAATACCTTTTTTAGACTAGGTAAAGGTTTAATTACCATGATTTGAGACCTCACGGTAGCAAATACATCTTCTAAACCCCTCAAGAATTGAATAACACAATCTTGCTCTAACAAATTTCTCATATCTAGGACCATTCCACGTGAGCATTTGGGATTGCAACGAAAATTAGGAAGTGGCCTCAACATCAAAATTTCATCCCAAATAACTTTCAATTATGTGTCATATTCAGTCACTGATAGCTCCCCTTGTTTTAAGGCATATAACTATTCCTGCAATTCAGCTAATCGAAAACTATCCCCTTTAGCAAAATAATCAAGAAAATCATTCCATACATCTACTACTTGTTCAAAACACATCACACTTTGAGCAAATGAATTTGTTACCAAATTTAAGATCCAAGATACTACCATGTTGTTGTATATGTCCCAAGCGTCAAACAACTCATCATCTGTATTTGATACATATATACTTCCATTAACAAATTTCAATTTGTTTTTAGATTTTAAAGCCATTCACATGGCTCTAGCCCATAAATAGTAATTGGATCCATCTAACACTGGATTAACCAATACTGAAGAAGGATTTTCATTTGCATGCAAATAATACGAACTAGAAAGAACTTTTTCTAGTCTACCTCTTGCAGTCGCCATATAGATTTCAATCTTCTTCAACGACGAATCTCTTTACAAATCTTCAGGAACTTCTTCCTCTTGTAATCATCATATAACCTTTAATAATCTTCAATAATGAATCGTTAAGAATCTTCATGAACATTCAAGAATGAAGAAACTTTCACTCTGATACCATATTAAATTAAATCGATATAGCAACAATGAATCTGATCATTGCAACTATCATTGAATACAACAATTGTGGTATTTATACGTAAAGAAGATAGTAAATGAAAACTAACTGTTATAGTAAAATTACAACATAAAACTACTACTACAGTAAAACTATGTTCTCCCTTGTTTTAAGACACTCGCTACAGTAACTATATACAGTCGTTAATACAGGTGTTATGTGTGGGTAGCTAGTGATTCAACCATCTTCTGAAGACAATTGCAAAGCAAAGCAAAGATGTTAGGATGATGGAACAAGGCAACTTCTGAATACAGGCATTCGGATGACCATACTCCATAAGTCTTCGTCAACTGCAAAGCAAAGATGTTAGGATGATGGAACAAGGCACAATTGTTTCCCCAAAGCTAACATTAGGATAAAAGAATAGAAGATGAGTAAAAATTAGACAACAGCTTACAGTTTGTTGAATATAACATCATAAAGATGATGTAACAAAATTTTATGAGACCAACGCCAGAACAAAAAAAAAACTCATTTTTTAAAATTTAAATATAATCTATACATCTAATTAAGAAAACATTACACAATTCTTAATTTAAATACAAATAAAATTGGAAATAATAATGCCACTAATTTAGGAACGTTTAATTTCACTTTTATTTTTTATTTATTTTTATTTTTTTTAAATAAAAATATTTTAAATTGATATTCATAATAAAAAATTGAATAATAAACTATATTTGAAATTCATCAACATAAAAAAGTAATTAAATTTTAATTTTATAAAAAAATTGATTTTAAGAACCAATTTTTAATACATAAAAATACAAATTCTATCTTTATATTTTAAAAAATTAAATAAAAAATTAAATAAATACAATTTTCAATAGGTTTCTTTTAAAATAAATTTCAATAATAAACAATAAAAACAAATAAACTCTTATTCTTCAATACTTTTTGAATAAAATGTCTCACAATTATTGTCCTATTTTTCCCCCCTAAAAAAAAGGAAAAAAAAGGTGAAAACAACTATTATATTATATCCTACCTTGTATGGGATAGTAGGATGGAGCCAAAGCATTACAACTCACAAGTCTAAGCTCCTCGCATAATGTTAACGCCATCTTCATCAGTGTGAAGGTTTTCTTCAAAGTGAAACAATAGCTGAGATCAATGTTTTAAATTTCGTACTGGTATCAATACTAGATTTAGTTGAAAATTAGTAAAATATTGGTACCGGTCAATATCGATACTATTTCAGATAATTTTTTAAAATTATAAATTAGTCCCTAACTTTTATATAATTTAATAAAAGTCCTAAATATATTCTATTATATAATTTTTAATTTATTTCAATTATGAGTTCCTCATCTCTACTTTCGTAAGAGGATTCTTCATTTTCACTTTCCTCATTCCTTATAGATCTAAATGCTAAGTTTTTCTTTTTGGGCATAGTTTCCTTTTCTTATATCTCCTTCAACCTCATCTTATACATTAACAATAAACCAATAAGTTCTTCGAGGGAGAAAAAATTAAGATCCTTTGCTTCTTGAATTAATGTTACTTTAGCTTCTCATAATTTTAGCAAGGATATATGGATCTTCTTAATAAGTTTAACATTTGTATAGGTTTTATGTAGACACTTTAAAGCTTTAAAACAAAGGGCATACATACAAGAAATATTTTCATCAAGCAGCATATGAAAAAGTTTATACTGATGAGTGAGCACACTAATTTTGTTTTTCTTAACTTGGTTTGTGCCTTCATGTGTGATTTCTAAGGTACATCAAATTTCATACGCAATTTTGCACATGAATAACTTATTAGATTTCTTCGTACTTAGCGTATAATACAAAATATGCATAGCTTTATTATTAAGGGAGTCTAATTTCCTTTCTTCTTTTTCCTACTCATCTTCACTTTTAGGCACTAGTTGATTTCTTACAAGTTTAGACGATATAAAATCTTTCATGAAACTATCATCTATAATTCTATATTTTCGCCCATCAAATAACTTATTATCCTAGTCTTCCAATATAGGTAATTATTTCCATCAAAGTAAGGAGTCCTATATGTATTTTGTCCTTCAAAAATTATGGAGCGAGCATATATGTTTATCATATGTGTCATCTCAATCTTTCCTCACAGATTCCTTAGAATTTCCACTAACGTTCTAACACAAATTGTTAGTTCTAGTTGGCATTTAATAGAGGGTAAATTAAGAGCTTACAAATTTTCTAATATGAATTCATAAGTTTACCAAGTACTTCTTAAAGACAAATGCAAAAGAATGCAATAACTAATAAATTATCACAAAGGTAAAAATAGATAATTCAATAATAGAATCAATATAAACAATCACAAAAATGATGACTAAATAATTTTTATAAACTATCTTAAACATAGTTGGTAAATTGGATAACAATATAAACACAAATGAATTAAAGTAACTGTTTAATCATAAAAGTGAGGGGAAAAGAGAGAAAATTTGATTTATGCTATTTTGGAGATATTCACTTTCTTATACGTCAGATTCTTGACAAAATTTTTTGAGAGTTCCACTATAATCATTCATAAAGTACAATATTAAAGGTACAATCCTTTTTTAGGTTTAAAAATAATCTTTTTAATCATTTTTTAAAGGTTTAAAGATAACCTTTTCCTTACAACTATTATATCTCTAAAAAAATACACTTGGAATAAGTCTAACCCAAGCTTAAATGGTGTATTAAGTAGTTCAGAAAAGACTTCAATATGTATGTAAAACATGCTTAAGAACAAACTAAAAAGCTCAATAAAAAACCTTAAGCTTTCAATACTTGAATGATTGATTTCTAAACACTTAGATGCATAAAACTTATGCAAAAACATCTCTTTATAGGCTTACAACATCAATCTAGTTTTTTTTATGATTGTTGCATAACATTTTCATGTATTAAATTCTCTTTACCTTTAAGAAATAGTTGTTATAGCATAAATTATGTTCATTAACGGTAATTTTATCGAAACATAATAGTGCCGTTAAAATGGTGGTTCACAATGATAATGTTGATATCCTAATCCAACTATTATTATGCATCCTAAAAAACAGATCAAACTTGAAAAAAAATATTTCCAAACACCCTAAAGCTAATACCAACACTATAAAACATTATATTAACTTATACACACATTCAAAAACTTCCCACAAATATTTTTTTACTCATTAAGAGGATTATTAAAAAAAATTCATATGAAGTTCCTCTTGATATCCGTCCTATATACATATACTATATCATGTAAGCAATTACGCATGAATGAGTCTCAAATACCACCAAAATGAACTAAGTAAAATTTACAATAAAAAATACAAGAATAAACCTATAATAATTTTACTTTTTTCTTCCAAAAAATTTGAGTTTTTATCATTTCCCTATAAGCTCTATGTTGATTCCCAAACTTCGTATCCAAGTTCTTCTATACTTCATGTTTAACACTAATCTTTTAAGGCTTCAAACACCACAAAAATATTAGTCCAAAGAGTGTTTTATCATTATCAAAACAAATTGAACCTTCCTTAGTTCAATAGTGTGTAATCTCCACGAATTTATTTAGGAATTGAAATAAAGACCTTATATATTATATGCTAAGTTAAGCTCGACATTTTTAGTTCTTAGTTTCTCAAGGAGTTTAGTTTACTCCTCTCTGTATGCTTAACCTGACCTAATTAATAGACTAATGATTATTATTTATGTAGATGATCTCGTTATTACTAGTAACAACCTTGATGCTATCACTCAATTTAAGAAGAATCTTTAGGATCAAGAGAAAATACTTCTAGGATTTGCTTTAAAAATCTAATATACAATATTCTAAGACTACTCCTACACCTTTAAACAATAAATTGAAACTTGATGTTCAGGAGAAACCTCTTAACTCACTATACTATTATCAAAAGTTGATAAGTAAACCCATCTACTTAACTACTACTAGGCTTGACATTACTTTTGTTGCTTGTTTAGTTAATTAACATATGCATGCTCCTACTACTCATCACCTATGTATGGTGAAACATATTTTGTGATACTTGAAGGGAACAATAGGCCATGGCATAGCAATAACTCGAAGTGGACATACTAATATTATGGAATATATAGACTCTGATTGGTTGGAAATACCTTCAATTGTCGCTTTTCTATTGGGTCATATATGTTTGTTAGTGATAATCTTATTTTTTAGACAAGAAAAAAATAGCACATTGTTGCTCATTTTATTACTGAAGCTAAATATCGTGTCATGGTTTCAATAGTTTATAAACTAGTATGGATTAAATATCTCCTTACTTATTTGGGTTGCTTGTGTCTCACTCTCATTCCTCTTTTCTGTAACAATCAGGTTGCCATGCACATTATAGCTAATATGATATTCCTTGAAAAAATAAAATATATTGAGATTGACTATCACTTCAACAATAACTCCAATCCAAGTTCAATAAGCCTCAGTATGTTTGAACCGGTGCCCAACTTACAGTTATGCTCACTAAAGTTTTACCCTCTACTTAGTTTTATTGTCATTTGAGCAAGCTTGTATCCTTCAATCCTCTGGCTTCAGCTTGATGGGGAGGGTTATAATGTAGAAACAAAATCACAATCCCCCAAGTATCTTAATGGCTCTGTATTGTTCCATAAAAGGCACAATTATACTTCAATATAAAAGGTGTACTTTAATGATCGTATCACAATAGAGGAATTTTCATTCAAATAAAAAATGTCATTGTTCTCTAAAATAGAAAAGTTTTAAGTATCTTTACATTAAATAGTGTATATTTGTTTTTTTTAAATAGAATTTGTTATATCTCGTTATTTTTTCCATAATTGATATGTTACCATGTATATAAAACATTTTAGATATATACTTTTATATAGGAGTTTGTGAATCTTTGTAAAATATAGAACTTTAGCAGTAAAGTTTATGTCAATTTTCTGCAATATCTCCATCACTTTCAATTTCTTCACTTTTTTAATTACATGGTTAGTTGCTCCTAAATCTACAATTCACAAAAGATATGTTTTTATTGAAAAGATAAAACATGAGAAATTCATAAAATAAATATATACGCCATAGGATTGTGGACTTTTTAGACTCATTATAATTGCAATTATAATGACTCTTATTGTTATAATTATAAAACTTATTCCTTTTTATATTTATATTTCTGAAAGAATATTTTCCTTTTTAATATTGGTTTCACTTAGTCTTTTGTAAATCCTTAGTATTGTAAATAGGCCTTTTATTGTTTTTTTTTTTCTCTTAAGTCCATCATGATGTTTATGTTTCTTATTCATAACTCCATGTGAGCTAGAATCAATAGCATATACCTCCAAAGCTATCTTAGAAACATCAAGACTTTCTTCCTTTAACATGAGGTATCTTATGACATCCTTTATCATCTTAATGTTATCATTAATGAGTCAAATTCATTTTAATATGATCCCAATTTTGAGGTAAAGAGAGAATAAAAGCTTACACTTATTGATGTTAAAGAATTCATAATCAACAACTTGTAACTTAATTATTACGTTGTATTATTTGATCAAGACCCTTTTTGTAAGTGTCAGACTTGATGTTAAGTGACTTCAATTTAGTTATAGAGGTGCTTACAAATCATGCAATTAAAGCATACTACATGTCTTTAACATATTTGTATTTCCTGAACTCGTGCATTAATATCATTGTCCATGTTGTTCAACAAAGTAATGCGAGCTAACAAATTATTTCTCTTCTAAGTCTCATTTGCATCATGGTCCCTATTATTTTTAGCCATATTATCATCTTCAAGAATGTTCATAGTTATGTTTGATCATTCTAGAGCATCTTACTCCTTTATTATATATGAATTTTTATGTTCCACATCTCATAATTATCTCCATTAAATTTCTCATTCTTTTTTTAATTTAGTGACAATGTTTAATAATGCGTAGCCATGTTTGAAACACTAAGTTTCTATAGTAATAGAAAAATATTATAATTACATTTTATTGTCATGTGATTCATACATTAAGTGAGTAATCGAATTCAATTGCTTATGAATTGAAAGATTACATATGTGATCGATCATTATTCATATAATAATTAAATACTAATTACTATACCCTGATGTAATTTAACTAACATGAACTTATTCTTAATTATTATTTCATTAAACAAATTAGTTATTTAATTAAACAAATTAGTTTAATCTTTAATTAGAAAAATTATTTCTAATTTTTTTATTGCCATTAGAAGCTTATTTCTAATTTTTATTCAACTAAACAAATTAGTTTGTCTTTATTTAGAAAACGTATTTCTAATTTGTATTACAATAAAAAAAATATTTCTAATTTGGACTCTACTAAATAAATTAATTTTTTAAACAAAAATTTTATTTCTAATTTTAATTCAACAAAATGAATTAGTTTATTTCAATTAAAAAATTGTTTCTAATTTTGACGTGATTAGAAATTTATTTCTAATAATAATCATCCTTGTTATAATAATTAAATATCAATTACCATACTCTAATGTAATTCAAGTATAAGAACTTATTATTAATTATTATTCAATTAAAAAAATAGTTTAAATTTTAATTAGAAAACTTATTTAAAATTTTTATTATAATTAGAAGCTTATTTATAATTCTTCAACTAAACAAATTAGTTTGTCTTTATTTAAAAATTTATTTCTAATTTATATTACAATTACAAACTTATTTTAAATTTTTTATCAATTAAACAAATTAATTTTTTAAAATAAAAAGTATTTCTAATTTTAATTCAGCAAAATGACTTAATTTATTTTAATTAGAAAACTTATTTCTTAAGAAGAGTGAGAAACTCTTGTTTCTCTCTAGTTCCTTCTCGGGATGGGTAGGATCTTGTTGCTTTCCTCCATGTGGTGGTTCCTTTCCCTCCATCTCCTATTATGTTGTTTCTCTGTTTTTGAAGCAAAATTATGATAGTTTAGTATTTTTCAACTTTTTAATTAATTAAGTTAAAATTTCCTAGATAATTGTAATCTAATTAATCTGGTAATTAATCAACAACATCAATTTTTCCCGTGGGCTTGACACTCGGAGTCTTAAAAATATTCTATTATATTACTTGTTTGATAGGTACACTTACTTTTCGTCACATTAGTTTTTAAAAAACAAATATTTTGGATTTTAAAGTAAAATCGTTTAAAGCACTCCACATTTTATAATCTTTCAACCAACGAACAATACATTAGTTTTAATCAAACTAATGTGTTGCTTTGTGTAAGGTTGAATGAAGTCTTTGAGAGTGATCTTTAGGGTTGGATTTTAAGGATAAAATTTTTAAGGTTGACTTTGGCTAAGAGTTACTCTTCATCCTATATCTTATACAAAATAAAATTGTATTAAATTACTCTTCACCTTATTTAAGAAAAGAAAACATTTGTTAGGTTGTTATTCACTTCTTTTATGAAATAAAGACGTTATAAGGGTTTTTCTTCGCAATAAAAAAGATTTGATATAGTAAAATCTAGCAAGGTTATTGGGAGTAAACGTAGGTTAAAGATTAATTATTCGAACCCATATAAAAATTGTCTTGTATCCTTCCTTTCCTTGACATTTTAATTGTATGCATATTGTCATTATTCTAGAATTGCCTTAATTGAATTGTTAAGTTATAATTGACATATTATTTATATTTAACTGAATATTAATTTAAGGATTACATATAATTTAAAATTAGTTTGGGTGGTTTAATTATTAATTTAAGTACTGGAGGTCCACTAATCCGTTACGGCTTATGCTAAGAATTGATTTCCGCGCAACCTCTTACTGGTCCTTTGGATACAGGATCTGAAGACAGGAACCACACACCTGGAACTGAATAACAAAATCTTTCATAGATATATAACATCATCCACGATTATTATCTTTATCGTACTTTTGCTGCTAGACAAGGTAGATATATGCATTCCATGATTCAACACAAGCATACTATAGCACTTGTAACAATCTAAATAAGGGAGACTTCCTCAAAGGCATTGATAGAGCTTCGACGCGAGACGTGGTTGAATGAGAACATCGAGCGGGTTTAACTTTGGTAAGGCGAGACCCGCACCTTCCTTCATGTCAACTGGTAAGCCAGCAACAGTTTTGAAATCAAAACCCTGAAGCAGCCTAGCAAGTGTCAAGTGAACCACTTGCGCGCCTAAGTTTATAGCAGGGCACGATCTTCGCCCAGAGCCAAATGGGATGTACTCGAAATTTTGACCCCTAAAATCAACATCAGCATGAGTTGTCAAGAACCTCTCAGGTTTGAATTCGCAGGGATTTTCCCAGATGCGAGGGTCTCGGTGTAGCTTCCATATGTTAACCAGCAAACGAGTGCCCTTTCGGACATAATAGCTACCAACATAACAGTCTTCGGTGGCCTCACGAATTCCTGTTAGTGGTCCAGGTGGATATAAGCGTAGGGTCTCCTTCACAATTGCTTGGAGGTACTTGAGATTCTGAATGTCAGATTCTTGCACCCATTGTCCTTTTCCAACATGGATGTCAAGCTCTTCTTGCGCTATCTTCAACACTTTTGGGTTATTTAGTAGAAGAGACAGTGCCCATGTTAAAGTCATTGATGTACTTCCTGAGCCCGTCAGTGTAAGAAGCTGCATAAGTGCAAAACAGATCTTGATATACTGGTAGGAGCGGATCTTCATATATTGGCTTTGCAATTATTTGAGTCTCATGAACCTTTAAAACATTGCCTGCCTTATTTTTCCACATGTCAAAGTCATCGAACCACTCTTTGTTTGAACGTGAAGGTCGAACCTTCACTTACTTCTCCTTTCAATTGAAACTTTAGAGCAAGGTAGCTAATTAATCATTTTATTCCAACACACCAATTGGAGTGGTGACCCTACATGTCCGTTATTAATCTATTCATTGGCGTCAGATAATCACTCACACGGTCTCTTATTCCAAAGTGTACTTTTTACCAAAAGTCATCTTATTTGGCGCAAAAATAATTCCAACCTTGGTTAGCAATAAGTCAACATGTCCAGCGACATGAGTCCGAAAAGGTCCACACTTCATAAAATTGTGTTTAACATAATTACAGATCTTAAAATTTTCATGAAGACAATCTTAAGAATTGTCAAATTAAATTAATAATACATAACGGCTCGTTTGGCTTCTATTTTTATTTTTATATTTTTTATTAGTTTTATATATTTTTATTTTTATACTGTTTTTTATTTTTATTATATTTATATATTATTTTTTATTTCTATATTTTTATTTTCGTATTAAAAAACAGAAACAAAAACTAAATTTGAAAATACAACAAAACATACCCTAATTAATTAACTTATGAATATTTACACTAATTAAAATATAGACAAAGTCACCGTGTTTATATCTTTTGACCCGTGTAAGTTTCATGTAAAACTCATATTGTTTAAAATACAAAGTTACTTTTTTATTTTTTATTTTTTATATTGTATTTATGTATTTATATTTTTATATTTTTTTCAATTTTCATATTAAAATCTTTTTTGAAAACTCAACAAAGTATGTCCTAATTAACTAACTTAAGAATATTTCCACTAATTAAAATATGGATTGGACTTAGGAGCCACGGTACCTACTGCCTCTTGAGACCCGAGCAAATGTCATGCGAAACTCATATTTTTTAAATATTAAATAACTTTTTCATCTTTTTATCTTTTTATTAAATTTGTAATTATTAAAAAATATAAACGTCGATTTATATATTTTTAAACATATATTTATATTTTCACTTTTAAATTTTTTATAAATTTACTAAAGAGTCTTTTTTGTGAAATTATTATAAAGCCCCTGCAGGCGCACGGAAAGCCACTCAGCAAGGGGCCTAATTATTTTGTTAAAATATTTATCTTAATTAATGAAAACTCTGCAATATGATGTCAGTTCAGTATCATGTACAATTTGGGCTTATTCTACTGTTTTGTCTTTCTTTACAAAATTTTTTCTACGGTTGACTATTCAGATTTTAGATTATTTGAATTTACTTCCCGAAAATTGTACGATATTAAATTTATCAAAGACGCTTTTATAATTTGATGTGGAATAGGCTATTTC
>JAOXYD010008670.1:0-15271 GCA_028565735.1 Pinacopodium congolense | reverse complement strand
TTATTTTTATTTCATATGGTTTAAAATTATATAATAATTAATATATTGTACTTTTCATATTGTTTAATATACTTTAACTAATTTTTGTATACATAAATAATTTTTATTACAAAATAAAATATAGTTAAAATCAAAAGCTCTTTTTTAAATGACAGTTAAATAGTCAATTTTCTTAAAAAAGGTCTTCTAAAAAAAGCTCTACAAAAAAAAGCTCTACTGATATAAGCCCGTCCAAACAGACACTTATACTTGTGAAAGTATCATGAATCAATCAAGTATATGCTTTTTCCTCACTAGCAGTCTAGTTAGAGCTAGTAAAGGGATCTAGCATTTACATCGGTGCTAGTGATGTTTTATGATTACTGTAGGGGAATTATAGAACAACCCTTATAGTAACACTTACAATTTAAGATGGATGTAGCATTCAAATTTTTTGTGGAAAAATCAAGCCAACACAAGACAACGCCCTTCTAGATATCATCAACAATAAGAGAAGAAGTTAAGTGTGAAGGAGATAACGACAAAATTTATATTCACATCCAAAGCTCACTTCCAGAGTTTGAAGACTTCTCAATGACATTAGGAGGCTTCAATTCATAACCTGGTGAACGGGATCAGATAGATTGCTAAGCTAATGACTGAAAGATCTTAAGGGGACTTATTGAGTAACACCGAGAAGAATCCTAAGAAGCAAGTAAATGCAATTATCTTGATGAGTGGAAGAGATTTGTTAATTGAGGAGGAAAAGAAGGAAAGCTAGAAGGAAGTCACTAAGGATAATAAAAGTGAAGTAGATGAGACACGAATGAATAAGAAGAAATCGAAGTAATTATCCATGGTGACACTAATCAACAAGTGTTTAGTTAAACTATAAAGAAAGCTACCTCAAAAGTTTAAAACCCAAAAGGGTTTTCTATCCTTTGTACTATTGGTAGTTTAAATATAAATAAGATACTAACTAATCTAAGAGCTCAAACAAATTTATTGTCTTAAAATATATTTTAAAAGTTAGGCCTAAGGGAATTGAAACCAATTAGTATTAGTATATAAGTGACTGATAAATCAACAAAATATTCTAGAGGAGTTATAAATGATGTTTTTGTTAAGATTGATACATTAATTTTCCCTATAAACTTTGTTGTTCTAGACATAGAAGATGAACCTGAGATCCCTCTAATCCTAAGAAGACCATTTTTAGCTACAACAAAGGTTTTGATTATTATGCATGAAGGCAAAATAACTCTTAGGGTTTAAGGAGAAGAAATAATTTTTAAAACTTTTAACATAGTAAAGAACTTTAATGATGAGACTGATAATTATTCTTATTTATATAAGACTAGCATCAAGGCTTCTAATGCATAGGATAATATAACATAAGATCCTTTAGAGATAGAAATCTAAACAAAAATTAACAATGTTCACCAAGGTTTTAAAGAAAGGCCTACCCATTAGCTATAAGAGGTTGATGAATATTACCATGGAGAGTGTAAGAATATTAGGAGTTACAAATGGAGAGCTAAGGAAGGGCATGCTTAAACTATAAAGTATAAGAAAGTTTAATCCCCATTAAGTTTTTCAAGCTAATGACATCAAACTAGCATTAGTTATGATGAAACCTAAAAAAATACATGCTTTTGTAGTACTTTAGTTAATTTTCATTCCTAGTTTTCATTTAGGGTTGATGTTTTATGTTAATTTTATCTTATACATGCATTACAATACTTATATGTGTTAGGATAGAAAGGGATAGGAGATAGGTTGGTTTTTTATGCAATTTGGAAGGAGAGAGAACGTTAAGTTAGAAGAGAAGATATAACCCACGATGGCTTTATAGTGCACTTTGCATAGCACCATTGTGGTCACAGTTAAGGACAGAAGAACAAACATACTAGAAAATGGGACCATTTATATTTAAAAGGGCATCGTTGTGATACAACATAAACTAAGACTTAACTATGAGGTATAACAATGCCATTATAGTCCCATCAAGTGTCATTGTGGCATGATACTTATAAACTCTTAAACAATATAAAACAACACCATTTTGAAAACAAAACCCTAAAATCGTCTTTTATCTCTTTTTCTCCTTCTCTTCCCTCACCACCCCACTACCAGCAGCCCCTCATTCCATCGTTCTCTCCTATTTTTCATCTATCGTTCCACTTACACATATTGAACAACAACCTTAACCCTCTTACACCTTTGTTTTCTTTCCTATGAAGCCACTATCAATCTCTCCCTGTCGTGCTTCCCCAAAACACTGTCATAGACATGGTTCTACAAGATTTTAAGCCATTCTTTTGAGCTTCTCACCATTTTGTTTACACCATTGAATTCCTTATACCCCACTCACCAAAACCCACCTTTTTACTCACTTTCCTATGATCAGCATCTTCATCATTAGTGGCACATTTTGACAAGTTCAAGGTACATTCTCGCAAGATATTGCATCTTTTTTTTAAAATAAAAGAGTAAGTATAAATAATAAAAAGAAAATTCTGTACAAAATAAAAAGAAAAGCTTCTAACCTCTGCTATTTAAAGGAAATATATGTTTAGAAAGTAAGAGGCAATAAACAAAAGTGCATGATAAAATAATTACATTTGTAGGGGTAATAAACAAAAGTGCATCGATAAAAAAATGCATTTGTGATGCAATCACATCCCCTTTAAAAATCTGAAACAAAGTAAAAGAGTGATAGAAATAATAGTGCATTAGACAAAAAGTATGCAGCAGCTATACAATTCACAACCTCAACTATAATAAAAGAAGTGAAACTAGGAGAAAATCTTGAAAGAAGAGCATCTTAACAAAAGCCTGCTTAATCCATTATCACACTACTTAGAGATCAGTTCTTTTTTGACCTAAAGAGGGGGACCTTAAATAGTTTATTCAATCCCTATTTATGATATCTTATGCTCTTGCTCCAATCTTACATACTTAGCATGTTTTCTCTTGGTGAAGTTAAATAAATCCTTTATTTCCTAAAAAATATCTTGTCTGATAGGAATTTTATCAAAAAAAAGCTACTATATCTTTTTTAGATGACTTTTTAAGAATTTTTTAGATATTATTTTGGCAAAATGACATATGAAGCGACATCATTCTATAAGTGATCCATATGTGATACTTCTTGGTTGTCTTCAGCAGACAATTGAAATTATTTCGAGTCCCATCAAGCTAACCTAAGTTTAGCGTAGTGGATCATTGTCCTAGATATAGAGACAAAGTTCAACATCTAGGTAACTTTTCAAACCCTTGAATGAGACCTAGTTTTGCATCTCGATGGCCCTTACTTTTCATATTGGTGTGTGAGTTCTTTGTCAACATTGAATATGAGGTTGAGGGGGACATCATCAAGGTCAAGATCTCAGTTTAAGGTACCCCTATCCACCTCACTTATAGACATTTATCTATGCTATTAGATGAGTCAGAAGAGGGGATGGTTTACAAGTAGTGACACTACATCTATGTCAGACCAAGTATTTTTCAACCTAGGTTTCATCTGAGATCCAGCTCGTTATGCCTTATACCTTCCAAGAGGTCAAAGTGGATGGTTCTACCTTATCTTGCGTCTTGGTCCAGATGATCAACACCCTATATAATCTATTGTCTAATCTCAAGTGAGTGAGCTCAACGAGCTGTTATTTTGCAACCTTACTTGTTATATCGTATGCTACTTAGCCTAGGGTTGCTAGATGGTAACTTATTAGCTATGTTTATTAGTACACTTATAAGGAATATGGTGTAGTATAACCTTAAAAGTAAGGATCTATGCTTCCCACATTTGTTTTTAAAGATCTTAGTCAATTATGGTGTTAACTTTGGTGAGGAGCTTCCATTTCTTCCTTCTAACATAACCAAGTTTTGTTCCTTACAATTTGGAAATAAGGGCACGTTCAAGGGCAATGAAGATACTTATCCCAATAATTGTTAAGGATCCACAAGCATTTAGATGATCTGATTGCCCTGAGACCTAGTCCTAAAGCATCTAAGGAATCCATCGAGGAGACTTTAGAGTCCTTAAAACCTAGCACTCTTACTTCAGTCACTCCCAGACCATAAGTAGCTTCTATTTCATCCTTAGAGATCTCCTTAGATACCATCTATATACTATTTCTTGACTTAGAGCACCATATGTAGCAATAACACAAGTAGGTCTAATGATAGTTTACTTAGTTGTGGGAGTATGTGAGATCATCTAAGCCTAGTCTTGATCCTCCACAAGAGTGGCTTACACTTGTATGAGTTTTTTAAGTATTTTTTCTCTTTTATTTTTATTTTTATTATGTTTATTTTATTCATGTTGATGTTGTTGCTTTACTCTTATATTATTAATTGTTCACCAATTTTATTGTATTAAAAAAATTAGCTAAATGGATTTTTGCATTTTGGTTCATTAATAATTGTCTCTTCTTTATGCATATCTTTTAAGGAAATTTCATTACCCCCTTACCCATTTCCCTTGTGTCCATTTTTTTATTTAAACATTGAGGTCAATGTTTAGTTTAAGTGTAGAGAAGGGATTATAGAAATATGATATGATTGTCCCAAGCTTATCAATTTGATCATACACTCTCATTTGAAAATAATTTATGAAAAATTATTTTTCTTTGATAACATATTATTAAAATTATTCATTATGATTTCGATTATTTTAGTAATTCAAGATGCTTATGTGATTAATTATGAGTAATGATGAAAAATGGAACTTAATTTGTTTTAGGACTTTGCAGGATGAATTCTTGAAAAAAATTATAATTTTCTATGTGTAAAATGCATATGCATAACTAATTGTCACTTCTTTTAAACATTTTTTATTGTTTAACCAAAGTAGGTTCCATCTAATTTTGATGATAACAAAACACTCTTTCTACTAATCTATTTGTTTAAATTATGCTATAAAGATAGGTACATCCGAAGCAATACCTTGATAAAAGTAGCGGTCACTATTAAATGAAGATCGGCCGACCCAATAGACCTCGATCAACCGAAGGCATCCAAACAAAGGACCATTCAACCGAAGTCAATGGTTCAGTCAACCAAATGTGGCTACTCATGAGATCAATTAACCAAATAAGAAGACCGATCAACCAAAAAAACATCTGTCGACCGATTTAAGGTACCAGTCGACCAAATGAAGAAAAACAATGAACACTGGTTGATTGAAGGTGTATATCAGTCTACCAAATAAAGAAGATTATGCAGTAGATTATCAGAAATGGTCATATTGCATAACGATCACAAAAATTATACAATGGTCAAGAGAGTTAATAAGAAGATGAACGTTGGAGATTCTCCCCAACGGCTAATTAATCCATGTTTACAGCATAAATAGAGGATTAAGCAAGGAACTCAACACAGGTCTTGAGAACAAGTTTCTATCAAAGTTTAAGAATTTTATGCTCAAGTTGTGTTAGTCATAAGCCCATTTGTGTGTTTCATTTCTGTGAGGTTATTCTTGAACCTTTAAAAAGGAGAGTTAAGATGTTATTCTTGAGCTAACAAAAAGTATTTGTCAAAAGGTTATACTTAAACCTTTGAAAACGTAAAGAGAGTTGTCCTTGAGTATAAAATGAGTTTGTAAGTTAAATTTATATTTGCATTGCTTATTTCATCTTCAATAAAGTGCAAGTTTCTTTTCATTTTATTTGTTTCATATTTATTTTAGCTTATGCAAATTTATTGAATTGTTTTGTGTGACTCTTGTTTAATTTTTTTTAAAGCCTAATTCACCCCCCTCTTAGATGCCATTTAGGACTAACAATTGGTATCAAAGCATAGGTCTCACATAGATCTTAAATTTTAAAGAATTTATTAGGAAAGATCAAATGGCACACGTCATGAATTCTATAGGTTCTTCATCTAGTTTAAATGGGCATAACCTATATAGAACACCCTTTTTTTATGGAAACAATTACATGTATTGGAAGAATAGGATGAGGTGTTACTTAATGGGAGAAAATATTGATTTATGGATGATGGTAGCTCAATGATTTTTTATGCCTTCTAAACTCATAGGTAATAAGGTTGTTTTAAAGAAAGAAAATGAATGGAACGTAGCAACAAAAAAAAAGATATATTTTTTGAACTATAAGGCCATGCATATTTTGTGTTGTGCTTTAAGTATGGAAAAGTTCAATAGAATTTCAATGTGTGAAACTATATATGATATATGGCATACTTTCAAAATCACTCATAAAGGTACGAATCAAGTCAAGGAGACCAAAATTAACATACTTCCTCATGAATATGAATTGTTTAGAATGATGCATGATGAGACTATTTCCACCATGTATGCACATTTTAACAATATCATAAGTGCTCTAAAAGGTCTAGGTAAGAACTATTCTAGTGTTGAGCTTGTTAGGAAAATCTTAATATAACTACCAAAGACATGGGAAGTAAACGTAACTATGATACAAGAGGCCAAGGATCTCAACGCACTTCCCCTCGATGAGCTTATTAGGTCACTATTGATGTACGAAATGAGGATGAAAAATATCAAAGAAGAATAAGAGACACTAAAGAAGAAAATTGTGGCCTTGAAGGCATCCAAAAGAGAAGAAAGAGAAAATAAAGAATCATTGCTTAGGAGCAAAAATAAGGAACTCTCATTTATCATGGAAAGACTAAAGAAGTTCATGAGAAATGCCTCAGCATGCCGAAAAGGTACTTCATTTTCTAAAAATAAGTTTTCTAGCATAATGTGTTTTGAATGTGGCAAAAAAGGACACTTAAGATCACAATGCCCACGATTACAAGAAGAAAGAGAAAAAGATGAGAAGAAAGAAAAGAAGGCGTGGAAGAAAAATAAATCCAAGAAAAAGAAAGCATTATAAGCCATTTGGTCCAAATCTAATGTTTCCGAAGAAGAAGAAGAAGAATAAGAAGTGGCCAACATATTTTTTATGGCACAAAATGAGGTATGTTCTTCCCTTAATGAAGATGAGTGTGATTATTCATGTGATGAAGTGTTAGAACACATAAAAGAACTAACAAAGAAAAACAAGGAAATTCATGACAAAAACAATAGTATATTAGATGAGTTAAATGCATGCAAAACGGAAATAAGAGCCTTAGAAAAGACATAAGTTTGATCAACAAAGACAATGATGAACTTGTTAACAAAAATAGATCTTTAAAGAAAGAAATTAAGTCCCTTTAAGATTCTCTAGAAAAATTCAACAATGGAAAAGGAAAACTAGAGACATTGTTGAGTATTCAGAAATAAGGAAATGATAAACATGGTTTAGGATACAACAATGAATCATATATTGTTAAAACCACCTTTGTTAAACGAAAAAATCTAAAGCATGAAATTTTATCAAAAATTGCTCTTAATGTATCTAGTAAACCTCAATTTAGACATCATGCATGTTTATATAATCAAAAGCCAAAAAAATTGTTTCAAAGGCAAATGAAAAATAGAAAATCATATATGCAACCTAAACAACATGTTCGTAAATTTTACAATGTGTTTAGACCAAGAAACTACACTCCTCTATTTTGTTCATATTGTGAATGGTATGGACTTATTTCTTATTTTTTTAATATTTTGAACAATTTCTCTAAAAATTACAAAAACTACAATCTTCAGAAGACAAAAACAATGTGGATTTCAAAAACTAGATAGCTTTTCCTACACTTTGTTTCCTTCTTTTTTTTTGACTTGCTTAAGGTTCAATTGACTGATTCTACCGAACCGCTGACATCGGTCGACTGATGTACTGGTCCGAGTAACCAATAGATCAAAGTTTCCGTTTTTCATCTTATGTTCAATTGACCGATGTACGAGTCTGGTTGATCGATAGATCAAAAATTGCATTTTTTTCATTGAAATTCATAGGTCAACTTATGTTTTACTTGTATGTGTTAAACCTTCAGCTGTATTTTCAAAGACCTTATAATAGGTTTTCTAATTTTTTCTTATAATTATGTCTGTGTAATTTTATTCAAGTTTATAGTTTAAAAAGGTATGAGTTAGGAATACTAACATCTAAAGACCCTAAATAAGATGGGTACCTAAATTGTTTTTATTTATCTTGTAGGATAAGAGAAGAAACAAACGGTATGTAGATAGCGATTGTACACAGTTTAACACCTTTAAAAGCAAGGATTGAGGATTTATCACTTTTGGGGATAATGCCAAGGGTAAGGTAATAGGCGTTGGAAAAGTAGGTAAAGATAACTGTCCTTTAATCGATAATGTTTTACTTGTTGAAGGCTTCAAACAAAACTTACTGAGTGCAGCCAATTATGTAATAAAAGCTACAAGGTTAGTTTCATAGGAGATGAGTGTGTTGTCTCTAAGATAGATAAAGATAGTATCGTGTTCTTAGGAAAAAGAGAAGGGAATATTTTACATTGTTGATCTATATTATATTACTAATCTCGAAGATAAGTGTTTAACTTCCTTGAGTAAATGTGCTTGGATTTGACACCAACGACTTGGACATGCAAGTATGGATCTACTCTCAGAGCTCAATTTAACTATAAAATACGAAAAGACAAAATTTATGGAGAATGCCAAATGCGAAAACAAATAAGAAGCTCTTTTCAAAGCAAAAAATTAGTAACATCTTCTAGACCCCTTGAACTACTTCATATGGATTTATTTAGTCCTACTAGAGTAGCTAGTTTAGGAGGAAAATCATATGCATTTGTTAGTGTTGATGATTTTAGTCATTTGACTTAGGTTTTATTCTTAAATTAGAAAGATGAAACTTTTAAATCTTTTGTTAGTTTTGCAAAGAAAAATCAAAATGAAAAGTCCTTCTCTATTACATCCATTATAAGTGATCATGGTAGAGAATTCAAATATGATTTGATTGAATGTTTTTGTGACGATCATGGCATTATGCATAAATTTTCTACACCTAGGACATCTCAACAAAATGGTGTAGTAGAGAGGAAATATAGATCTTTACAAGAAATGGCATGAACTATGATAAATGAATATCATTTGCCAAAATATTTTTTTGTCGAAGCCATTGCATGCGCATGTCATGTCATCAATAAGGTGAAAATTAGATATAAATTAGAAAAAACACCTTATAAGCTTTTAAACGGCAAGAAACCAAGAAGTAGTGTTGGGATAAATAAGGCACTAAGAGGGGGGTGAATTAGTGTATAAAAAATTCTTTAACAGAACAAAAATATATGCGAAAGCTTAAACAAATTCACCCAAAACAAACAATCAAATAATATAGATGACAAATAATGGTAAAGAGAGAGGAGAGAATATATCATGAATTATCCTGGTTCAAAGCTATCCACTTGCTCTTAATCTGATCCCAAACACCACTATTGAGCTTTCATTCTTATAACAACTTGAAGATAAAAATGTCATAAATACAATTCCTTTTCACAAGCTAAAATAGAACCTTTCACTCGTTTCTTTTTCGTAGGCTCAAGAATAACCTCTTAACCACTCGATACAATTGAAAAATACTTTATTTGATTTTACTTGATAATCACAAGAGGCTAAATGGATGTATGCACAAAAGATATTAAAGAATCTCACCAAACACAACCAAACTCACTTGATAAAAATTACTTGTAAAAAGATTTCTTTAAACTCTCAACAAGTACACAGTATATCACTTAAAACCTTCTCTATATGAAACTGTGTAAATAACATCTAAATAGACTGTATTATGCTAACATTTTTCATGTATTCATTGGACAACCGTAATATTACTGTTTATCTAACGGGCAAAACTCATTAAAACTTCTAACTATTGTATAACGTTATAAAACGTTGTGTAATCTGGAACCTTCACTTTATTTGGTCGACCAATCTCATGGTTCGATCCACTAATAGGCCTTTGCACTCTACTTCGATAGATCGATCCATTCATTTGGTCGATATAAACTCTTACTAATTATTCAGTCGACTGAACACAATCGTTCGATAGACCAACCTATCCTATTTGGTCGACTGACCTAAAGACCACAATCTGGCTAATAATCCTAATAATTTCACTACAATGTTTAGCCTTTCGAAATAACATATATATCCAAACAAATCTTAATTTTATTTAACTCATTTAACAACTTATGTTATGATTTCCTAAATAGTTGAAGGAAGTATCAAGAGGTTTATTTTCATTTAATCACATTAACACACATAAAACCACTTGATTATGCACCTATATGTATATTCTAAAATATGTATATATGAACAGTTAAATATGAGCCTCTTGAGAATACCAAAATAAAAGCAAGTAAAGTTTACACTAAATAATCCAAAAACAAAACTTATTCTAAACTTCTTCTTCAAACTTTAAGTCTTCATATGATTCTTTGTTTTCTTCTTCAAGACTCTTTAATTGGTCAGATTGAACTTTATCCAACCTATCTTTTAAACACACTTAAAAACACATACATTAGTTATAAAGATTGTTTTGTGATTACCAAAATAAGGTGGAACCATCCTTGGTTTAACAATCTTCCCCTTTTTGGTGATGAAAAAACTAGGTAATATGATAAACAAAATAAATAGTAAAATAGATTATAAAGCTCCCCCTAAATATTACAGAGTCATAGAGTAAGATTTGTTAACATTTTTTTGGCAATTTGAAATCATGTAATAACATCATAATAAACATCACATCAAATAAGTAGCTCCCCCTCAATTAATCAACATATTACTAAAAACATACATCAATTGCTTTTCTTAACATATTAAACAAACATATATCAATTACTTTTATCATATACTTCTCCCCCTTTTTGGAATCACCAAAAGGATATATACATAAGATTAAGTACGAAATAAATCAAGATATAAACAAAGACAAAAAAATGTAGATATAATATCAAATATCAAAGATAAGTACGTGATAAGAAAGGATCAATATTATAAATAGTAAAATTTCATACAACCAAAATAGTGTAAGAATAAATACAAAAATAAGAAATAAAAGCTAAATGTCTTAAGGTGGTGGAGGAGGAAGTCTGGAAATAATCTCCTATGGTAAGGAGTTGTGCTCTCATGGTAAGGCATTGTGCTCATCGAAATGACCCATCAAGTAGTCCACCTTGTGATGAAGTGTAGTGATGGCAGCCTCAATATCATAAGAAGTGGCAATAGGTGTTAAAGAGACTAGCGCAGTAGTAGTGGCATCATCATCAAGGGACTCAGAGGTGGGCTGAGTCATCAGAGGCAGAGCAGGCACATCAGCATCAGCAGGAAGAACTGAACGTTGTCACTGACGAAGGGAGTAATGTGAAAATGCTGGAAGATGTAGCCAAGAATCAAGATATAAGGGATATGCTGGCTTCTTTTCTTGATACGAAAAAAATGGATAATATTATGCAAGATGAAGTATCCTAAATGGATTCTCCCACCAAGCATAAGAGTAGACAAAAACCAGAGGTCTTCCTAGCCTAGGTCATTGAAATGACCACTAGAAGAGAGGAAGTTGTATTTGATGAAAAGGTGATGAAATTTTGGTATTACACTCAAGTTTCTAACATCCTTTGGTTTTTCAGTAATTCCCTCTCACTTTTTAACCCATCTAAAGAGTGGGTGGAGTCCAATTTGGATATATAGTCATAATGAGAAAACATAAAAGGGATGGGCATACCTAGGATGTTGTTGATTATGTCTCTCGATAATCGAATAGGTGTATCTTCTACTTTGGAGTAGATGATATAGTCATCATTCTCCTTAACCTCTCTAAAGTTACAGAAAAACAATTTTACAACTGTGAGATAAGTTTCAGCTGTAAGGATAAGGATAGGCTCCCACCCTTGATTAATAAAATACTTCACTATGCCATTTTCCTTGTAAGTATCTATATGAGAAGGACAAATAAAACTGTTTTTTGAGAGTTTCCTAGAGGTATAGTTTTGGAATTTAGCAGAATTAATATCTAGGTAGTCACTAGAGGAAGATATCTGACCCTTAGAGGTACTGCCGCCTTGAGTTCTAAGCATAATTTAGAAAATTAGGTAGAAATGAAAGGTTTTGAAAAATAACAAACACCTAAGAAGGCTCTAGGAAGGATAAAGCACAAGAGCAATTCTTGCTCATAGACTTAATCACACAACCTGTAGATATAACCAATTAAGGGTGACCAAAGAATCAACACTAAACAAGGTTCTATATGATCATGCCATGCTTATGATTAATGAACAATTTAAAAAAGCTTGAAACAACTTAGTTTAATTTTTAAAAAAATTGAAGACAATTTAAAAATAACAAGTTAAAAAATAAATTCACATGCATACTAGTTTCAAAGCTTTTAAAACTATATTTAAAAACAAAAGAAATCACTTAGCCTTAAAATTTTGAAATAGATTTTAGACTTATCAAGAAAAATATGAAATTTTTGTCTTTTTAGGAAAACCAATGTTCAAGTTCCTCTAATAAACATTTAATTAAACACTTTCATTTTACTGAAAATGTAGTAAATTGATAAAAAAAAATTGACTAAACCCTAAATTGTAAACATGAAATTTGGGAATTTCAAAATTAAATTCAATCAAATACAATTAGTTGCATAAAAATCTTAAATGAGCATCTAATTGAAGTTTAAAAGGACAATTTTAGAAAATACATAAAAATTAGATAGAAATTCAAGTAAACCCTAATCACAAAAATTTGAAAATTGGGAAAAATCAAAAATAAGTGTGCACAAATGAAATTAAATGTTCTACAAGCCTAATTATGCCTTCAATTATAAGAAAACACAAGAAATTTATGCTAATTTATCAATTCAAAGGTCAAAAACCCAATCTCGAAACCCTAGAATTCTATAACTCTAAGATTAATCCAATCCTGAGTTCAGTTGAAGCATGACAGGAGAGGACTTTAGTTAAGGAGATAACCAGGAGCACAAAGAGTGCTTTGGAATCACCTGACATACACCAGAGAGCGAGATCACCTGAGACAGTTTGATGGAACGAGAGGAGTAACTCATAGAGCTTGTCCAATCTAGATAAGGGAAGAGGATGATAGCTTAAGGTTGTAGGAACTTGTAGCTTGTGTTTTGGAGGTTTAGATGATTAACATAGGTGTCGGAGATGCTTTAGAGGCAACATTAATGGCAGACGGAGAGAAAGAGAAAAAGGAGAGAAGAGTCGAGGAGAAAAGGAGGAAGGAGGTCTGTATATCGCAACATTTTGATGTTCGGTCGACCAATAGTCAGTTGACCGAAGAACATTCAGTTGACCGACCATAAATCAGTTGACCAAACTAACGCTCGATCGATAGAAGGGTCAAACACACAACAAAAATCCAAAAAAATAAATAGTAATTCATTCCAAATCCAATAGACATTTCTTAAACCATGTAAATGATGGGTACCTTTAAATTTGACTTTATATCTTTATTCTTTTCTTGGTTCAACAATGACAGCCATTCTTTTTCATTCCTTGTGATACCTACAAAATAGAATTTAATAAAATTTTGGTACCCATGTCATTTTAGGTCTATGAGTGTTAGTATACCTTTTATGGCCAAATGAACATGCACTCGTATTTCTTAACTAATCATAGTAAAAATAGCGAATATGTCTATACCTTTCATAGTAAGTGCCAAATAAAGGAGTGAAGGATCTATATGCATTCCTTGATCTATAATCATAATAGAACTTTCAAGATGTTTGCCTTGGTTAGGTGAATTTTTTAGAGTTATTGAGTTGATGTCAAGAAAATTTCTTAGGTCTTAAGGTATACATGAATGCATGGTGCCTAGGTTGAGTTGATGATGCATTTTGAGTAACCTTAGGACATTCATCTTCTAAACTCTTTCCTTTTACAAAAATGATTTTATTAGATGATGCTTCATTACTAGAGCTCATGCCATACTTATCATTTCTCGTCTTTTGAACACTTAACATGGTTTCAAATTTTTCTTTACCTTTAGTAAACTTGGACACAATTTCTTTAAACGACGCTACTTCTTTCTTCAAAGTCGTATTTTCATTCAATAACTTATCGTTATCCTTAGACATTGAATCTAGATTTTTCTAAGATTATCAATTTCTAATATGTACTCATCTATTACTTTCATAGATTCCAAGTTTTTATCATGTAGAGCCTTCTTTTTCTTATCCAAATCTCCTAAAAATTCAAGCAATTCCTTATACGTGTAATCAACTTTTACCTCATCATTCAAGTTTGGAGTACTTACCTCATCGTGGGCTATGAAGCACATATTTTCTATCTCTTCTTCTTCGAATCCATTAGACTCATCCCATCCCACTTTGAGAACTTTCTTCTTGAAACTCTTCTTGTCTTTCATTTCCTTCTTATCTTCCTTTTCGCTTTCTCAAAGGTGTGGACAATCTGACCTAAAGTGCCTTTTTTCACTACACTTAAAACATGTCATGTTAGAAGTTTTAGAAAAGTACTTACCTTTATAGATAGCAATTTTTCTTCAAACAAGTTTTCTCAACTCCTTGGTGATGAGAGTGACGAATTCTTCTTCCTCGCTTCCATAAGATGATTCTTTGTTCTCCCTTTCATCCTTCTTTGTTGCCTTGACGGCAATGTTCTTCTTTTTTAGTGCAATTTCTTCTTGAACATCATTCAACACCATTTCATGTGTCAATAAAGAACCAATCAATTCTTCAAGTGACAAGATTTTGAGATCATTCACTTCTTGTATTACTATCACTTTGGGTTCCCAAGACTTTGGTAGAGACCTCAAGATTGTCCTAGCAAGCTCAACATTGAAATATACCTTACCTAGACCCTTTAAAGCACTAACAATATTATTAAAACAAGCATACATTGAAAAAAAAATTCATTTTGAGACATCTTAAATAATTTAAATTGATGTGTAAGTATGCTTATTTTTTGTTATTTACCTGATTCGTGCCTTCATATGTGATGTATTTTGCATTATGTGTGATATATGCGATCTTTACTCACTCAATTCGTTGGAATTAATCAACTTGTGAGACCCGCTCTAAGACCAATTGTTGGGATAGATATGGCACCAAGAGAGGAGCGAATTAGTGTATAAAAAATTCTTTAACAGAGCGAAATAAATGCGAAAGCTTAAACAAATTTACCCAAAACTAACAATCAGATAATATACATGCAAAAATAAAGGTAAAGAGAAAAGAGAGAATACACTGTGATTTATCCTAATTCGGAACTATCCACTTACTCCTAATCCAGTCCCCATCACCACTGCTGAGCTTTCATTCTTATAACAACTTGAAGATAACAATGTCACAAATACAATCCTTTTTCACAGGCTAAAGGAGAACCTTTCACTCGTTTCTTTTTCCTAAGCCCAAGAATAACC
>JAOXYD010008649.1:0-15272 GCA_028565735.1 Pinacopodium congolense | reverse complement strand
TCATATCTAACTATGGAGTTCGTCAACGCCCATTTACTTTGCCATTATTAATGGAGGCTCTCTTTTTCTTTTATTTATGCATTATATATAAATATATACATACATATAAGACTAGAAATTAGATAAGTGGATTTTGCTTGCTTATTTAACTAATTAACTAATTAATGTTAATTAAAAATGTTTAAAGGGTTAATTCCTGTTCTTTTTTATTTTTCTTCGAATGATAAAAGTTCTTTAAAAGAAATTACAAAATTACTCAGGAAGTTGCATTTTATATGTGGAATTTCATTTTAATCATCAAGTAGTCATTACCTAAATTTTGAATTGTGTTAAAGGCATTTAATCCTTAATAGTCAAAAGTAATCATATCATTTCAAATTGTCAAAATAAGTGAATTCAAACTAAAGCATAGACAATAAGAAGTATTAAAATTGAATTTTTTTTCATAATTTATAGACTATGATCAAATTGATGATAACTTAAAATACTATTAGACTTACAATAAGCAAGTATATAATGTGTAAGAAATCGATTCATAAAGTGAAGTGTATAACAATCTCTAATGTGTATAAAAGACCAATTCCCTCCCCTAAACTTAAGGTAAACATTGTCCTCAATTTTTATAAAGGAAAGAAATGCATAAAAATGGAGAGTAAGGAAAGGAATACACCCGTTTGACAAAGGCATTATGGTCTGTTGAATTAATTTGATGAGCAGGAACTGAAATCATTAAAAAGATCAGTCACAAAAGATAACAAAATATGCTCCAATCATATAATATGGAATTGAAGTACATCAAGGAGCCACAGTACATAAAAATGTGTAAATTAGACCCAAAATAACCTATTTTATGAAAATCAAATGAAAACACTCAAACAAAAGAAAAAAATCCTAAGACAAACTGCGTAAACAATCCAAATCCTAACTTTGAGGGCTTTGACCATCTAAACCTAATTCTTGATCCCTCTAAGAATGGGATCACTAGTACTCCTTACGTCATGCTAAGTGTAAGTCCGTTGGCCATATAAAGATCCATACTACCTAAATGAGCCTCAACAACACTACAAAACTCTGACATCTCTAAAGAAAGTGGAGATTCTATATTAGTCAAGAAAGTCATGAAACTAATCATAGGATTAGAAGTAGGGGGTTGAGGAGGTACAATAGGTGAAGAACAATGAGATGGATGCACACTCAGTGTAGCCTCAGATGAAGCCTTACATATCTCCTGCTCTGGTACATCAGGAGTAGGTGGAGCCTCAGGCTACTTATCCTCTACTAAATGACGCCATACTCATTGTACTCGCACAAACTTCCATAAGTTCAGGGTACCGATATGGATTTGAGTATAGTGACCCTTATCTACTGTCACCTTAGAATCAACATAAACTCCTGTTACATGAAAGATCCAACTTAGTAAACTAGGGAAGCAGAAAGTCTTGCTCGATATGTGAATCCTCACCACTTCCCTAATAGAAGTGATGATAAAACCAGCCAACAGTAACCCTGGAATATTTCCTAATCGGTGAAGTAACTTTTAAAGAAATTAGCATCAGTAAGCCTAACTTCATTCAGCCTACTCATCCTAAGGACCACATTAGAACTCAAAACAGCAATAATAATGCAGTCCCATACTCCTAATGGTGTAATAGAATAAACATTATCATTCTCCTTAACTAATCCTAGGGAAGCAACATCATTAGCAATTGAAAAATTGAGATCTGAACCAACTGAATCCCCATGAAATGAATCTCGTGCTCTTACATAAACATTTCGCTCATTAGACACATTCAAATATGTAGAAAGAAAGGCTTAAGTCAAATGAATAAGAATACCTCTCACATTACTACGAATTTTTATTGTATCTGCTGCATTCTTTTTTTCAATGTTTACGTAGAACTTGCGAATCAAATCGTAATAAACAAGACTAGCAAATGTGATAACCGACTACCAGCCCAGTGTCCGAAAATCACTCAAAACATCAAATTGAGCTTCCAAGTCTGATGAATGGAACAGTTATAAACAAATTTGTTATTGCGGTGGGAGGCAAGTCAGTCTAAATTTTCTCGTGTTGTAAACTGAGCCTAATCGAAAGACGACCTTTTCCTTAAAGGTTGTCCATAAGAAGTCTTAAGCAGCATTTTGATCAAAAACTATTTGAGAAAAGGCACTAAAATAAGTCAAATGACAACAAGAAATCTAGAAAATCCTATTTGTGAATTTTTGACAAATAATTAATCCATCCGAAGATTTCCAGAAGTTCAACGTTAACAAAATGCAACAAACTTGGTATCAAGGGAAATTTTATGGAATTTAGAATACAATGATACTAAAATCTAATGGAATGGAAGCCTAAAACTTAAGGAAAATGGAAAAATAAAAACCTGGCATGAATAATAATATGAGTCTGGTTTATGGGTATTTGATGTAATTTTTGGACGTTTTCAAGTGGTTTGAGGTTATAATTAGATAGAATATGGAATTTTTGACAAATAGGCACCAAAATTAGTCAATTTGGTTTGAAAATGAAGGAAAAAAAGTGGATGGGAAGGAGAAAGGATGAACAATGCTTAGGAGAAAAAACAAGGGTTTTGAAGTATTGTAGAAAACTCAGTGTTTTAATGCTAAGTTTAGAAGGAATATGGCGGGTTACGGACTAATAAGGAGGTATGAGCCCGCCAAATAGAACTTGTCGTATTGCTACTACAATAGGGTACTAATACGAGGGTTAACAGACTAATACATGGGTCAATACAAACCCAGATATTATGTCTGTTGGCTTATAGTCTCTTGATTTTCAACCCTTATTTGCATAAAAAAATCTTCCTAATCCTTATCCCAATAAAATTTAATGGATTGTTCAATAAATTGCCTTAGAATTAAAATTAAAAACACTCTAAAATCAAAGAAAAATCAAACCAAACTAAGGAAATACTAGGGAAAGTACACTTAACCTAATTCAAACACACTTAATAGGGATTTAACACTTTAACAAACGGTCTAAACACACAAAGTAAAACAAAATCACACATAGTTACTTACTAATATGGATAATTCCTATAGTTTAATAAGGATTAAACAGTGAAAGAGTTTTAGAAAACTCCTTAACTGAACTAGGCACATATAACTTCGCTCTTTTTCTTATTTGCCTTAAAAATGGAGTGACCATTAGTGACTTCAATTGTTCCAAATGGGTTAACTTTGGTCACTTTGTATAGGCCTGTTCACTTTGATCTTATCTTACCTAGAAATAACTTGAACATTAAATTATAAACTAATACCTTATCACCAACTTTAAACTCTCATTGAATGATATGCTTGTCATGCTATCTTTTTACTCTTTCCTTATATAATTTTGATTTATCATAACAATCAAAACAAAACTCATCCAACTCATTCCATTTCAAAAGCCTTTTTTCTATAACCTATCTTGAATCAAAATTAAGAAAATTAATGGCCCAGTAGGCACAATCTTTTAACTCAACAGGCAAATGAAAAGTCTTTTCGTAAACCAACTTATGTAGAGACATTCTAATGGGAGTTTTATATGCAGTTCGATATGCCTATAGTGCATTATCCAACTTAAGCACCTAATCCTTTCTCAAAGAGCTAATGGTATTTTCCAGAAATTTTTTGATTTCTCGATTTAAAATTTTTTCTTGATCACTAGTTTGAGGATGGCAAGGTGTAGTAATCTTATGGGTGACACCATACTTTGAAAAGAGGGAATCGAGCTGCTTATTACAAAAGTGTGTTCCCCCATCACTTATAATTGCTCTTGGTGTCCCAAATCTAGTGAAAATGTTCTTCTTAAGAAAATGAACTGCACCTTTTGCATCATTCATTGGAAGTGCTACTTCCTCAACCCATTTGATCACATAATCAATAACTACTAGGATGTATTAGTTGGAGTATGATGATGGGAATGGTCCCATGAAAACAATACCCCAAACATAAAAAATTTCACATACCAAAATGTTGTTTATTGGCATCTCATGTCTACGAGAAATGTTTCTGACCCTTTGGCAATTGTCACAAGACTTAATAAAATGAAATGCATCTTTAAATAATGTAGGTCAATATAAACTGTACTCAAGCACCTTATGTGCAGTTCTAGTAGGGCCAAAGTGTTATGTAGTTTATCTTAAATTACAATGGCTTAGAATTGAAGACACTTCTTCAATAAGAATACATCTCTGAATAATTCCATCAACACATCTTGTAATGAAAAGGATCGTATCAAAGTATTTCTTAATTTTAGAAAATAATTTCTTCTTTTGTTGGTACGAAAAGTCAGGAGGTATAATATTACCAGCCAAATAATGAATTATGTCCATATATCAAGGTAAAGTAAGCGTGGCTAGCAAATTCTCTTAAGGGAAAACCTCCTTGATTTCTTGGTCTTCTTCGTTCTTTATAACTATTTCATCCAATCGAGATAAATGATTCGCCACAAAATTTTCTTTTCTTTTCTTAACTCTGATTTCGATGTCAAACTCCTATAAGAGAAAAACCCACTGAATCACAAGTGGCTTAGCATCCAACTTATTCATCAAGTATTTCAAAGTAAAATGGTCTGTATAGACTATAACCTTTAAAAGAACTAAGTATGATTGAAACTTGTCAAAAGTGAACAACACTGCAAGCATTTCCTTCTTCGTAATGGTGTAACTCCTTTGAACATCATTCAAAGTGTGACTTGCATAATAAATTGGATGGAAAAATTTTCCATGCCTTTTTCTTAATGCTACACCAACTACAAAGTCATTTGTATCATACATCAATTCGAAAGGAAGAGATCAATCAAGTGATACCAAAACATGTAAATTAGTTGACTTCTCTTTTAATAACTAAAAAGAATGCATACCCTTATTATTAAAGTTAAAGATTACGTCCTTGGTCAAAAGTTTAATAAAGGGCTTTACTATCTTAGTAAAATTCTTGATGAAATGCCTATAAAATCAAGCATGTAGAAATAAATTGTGAATAGCTCTAACTGAATTAGGCAGTGGAAGTTGAGCAATTACTTAAACCTTTGTAGGATCTACTTCAATTCCCTTACTCCAAATCTTATGGCCCAAAACTCTGAACTCTTTCACCATAAAATGACATTTATCCCCTTTCATGGCTAAATTAGTTTCTCCATTGCTTCTCAAAACTTTATCCAAATTTTCTAAATATGCATCAAACAATGTACTAAATATTGAAAAGTCATCTATAAACAGTTCAATGAAAGTTTCAATCATATCCACAAAAATTTCTACCATGCAACATTAAAAAGTGGTATGGGCATTACATAAGCCAAAAGGCATGCGTCTATATAAAAAGGTGCTATAAGGACAAGTGAATGTCATCTTTTTCTAGTCCTTAGGGGCAACAGGAATTTGCACGTATCCACTGTATCCATCTAAAGTATAATGAGAACTATGTCTAGCCAATCTTTTAATTACTTAATCTATAAAGGGTAAAGGAAAGTAGTCCTTTCATGTGGCGCATTCAACTTGTGATACTTAATTCACATACTCAAACCAGCTACTTTCCTCGTGACAATAAGTTCATCTTGACCATTTTTCATGAAAATAGTTCCTCCTTTGTATGGTACTATTTAAACTGGACGAACCAATGTGGAATTAGATATCAGAAAGATAATATGAGCATCTAAGAGTTTAGTTACTTCACTCTTAACCACTTCCTTCATGTTCGGATTAAGTCTATATTACGGTTAGACCAAAGGTTTACTTCCTTCTTCCATGAATATTCTATGAGTATAAATAGAAGGACTTAATCCTTTAATTTCAGCTAAGGTCTAGCCTATCGTGTTCTGATGCTCTTTAAGCTCTCTCAATAATATTTCCTCCATTGTATCAGTCAATGATGATGATATGATCATAGGTAATTGTGATGGAGATCATAAAAAGGAATATTTCAAATGCAAGGGAAGAGGTTTCAATCAGGAGTTGGAGACTCCTCAATTGAAGGCTTTGAAAGGGATTGAATTGGCCTATCTAAAGGTTCAAACCTTCTATATTGAATCCAATTGGAGTTTTCCCTTTCCACTTATAATTCCTTCAATGCTTCTCTAATTTCCTCTTCCTCTACTTCCAAATAACTTGAATGAATTAAAACCTTCTGTAATGAATTTAATCAAAGATACTCGAATGGATCAATTAGAGTATAATGAACTCCAATAAAGTGTGGAGGTATGTTTCATAGCTCTAAAAACATTAAATTCAATCTCTTCATCTTGAAATCTGAGAATGAGCTTTCCTCCATGAACATTAATCAGTGCCCTAGCAGTAGCAATGAATGGCCTTCCTAAAATAAAAGGTACTATGCTGTCCTCTTCTATATCTAAGACAAAGAAATCAACCGAGAAAATAAATTTATTGACATTCATCAGAACATCCTCAATGATTCCTTTTGGATATGTTACAGATTGATCAACTAATTGCAATGATATTGGCATTGGTTTAGGTTCTTCTAATCATAATTTCTTGAAAATAGATAAAGGCATTAGATTAATGCCTGCTTTAAGATCCATCAAAGCCTTATCAATTTGTAAACTACCAATTGTACAAGGAATGATGAAATTACTAGGGTCCTTGATCTTTGGAGGTAAATTCTTTAAAAGGACAGCATAACACTCATCATCGAGTTTCACAGTCTCATGCTCCTCCAATCTTCTCTTCTTTGATAGGTTATCCTTGAAAAATTTTGCATATGAAGGCAATTGAGCAATCTCCTTAACAAATGGAATATTAACATTAAGTTTCTTAAATATTTGTAATAATTTCCGAGAATGATTATCAAGGTGAATGCTCTACAACCTTTGAGTGTATGGTGTCCTAGACTTGTATAGTTGCACATTGGGATCAGAAAGCATCCTAGGTGGCTTCTCTAAAATTTCACCCTCATCTTCCATTTCTTTCTTCTTCTCTTCTTCTTTAGCTCTCTCTCTCTTCTGTCATGTCCTTCTATTCGATCTTCTTCTTTCACTTCCTTTTTTGCATTGGTTAGGTGACCTAGAAACTTTTAACGATTTTGAAATGATTTTACTCTGAAAACCAATGAAATTTAGGCAAGTGCACTTATAGCAAAAGCAATAAAAAGGAGTATATTTAAGACTCCAGATGTTGATCCTACAGGGAAAAGTACTTAATTACTAGGTTGATTAGATTACAATTATTTATGAAAATCTAAACAATTTGATTAAAACCTTAAAATTGCTAAACTAGTCTAACTTGTCTTAAACACTTCGAAAAATAATTTTTAAATGCTTTCAAAAATTTTTGAAAATTAAAAAATGTGTAAATTAGCTAGGGATTAGGTGATTGATGATTTAATTGAGCTTTAAATACATTTAAGGGCTGGTTAGAGTTCCTTTACAAAATCAAAACAAAGTTATGGTTAAGACTTTGCTTTTTCTCCATTAAATCATATTTAAAGTTTGGTTATGTTTCAATCCAAGTAAATGGGATTTAATTTCAAGAAGGTGAGTTCTAGAATTTTAATCTCATATCTTTAACTCTCACAAAAAAAATCTAAGTTTGGTCATTTAAAGATTAATTTGTATTGCTTATTGATTTTTCTAACAGATTAAGATGATTTCTCATGCTTACTTTGTCTTAAACTCTAATCCTAGGTGGCCAGCCCAAAATCAGATCTTTTAAACCTTAAATAAACAAAAAAGAGACCCTATAACATGTATTTAAGCTCTATTAAATCATAAATACACCAATACTTAGCAACAAAAATGATTTAGGCATACATCTTGATCAAAACATTCAAGATATACGCTTTAAGCAACATGCCTTGATAGATATGAAAATAGGAGATATAAAATAAAGTTTAAAGGTTACAAAAATATCCAAGAAAGACTTTTGGATGTTTCTCAAACTTCCAAATTGATATTGGACTCTAAAAAAGCTCTATTTCATAAAGATCTTACAGAAAAAAACAAAGGACATTAATAGATATGAGCATAAACATAAGAACTTTGATTAATTTGAAAAATGGAGTAAAACAAATAATAATCTAAGCTAAGAAACCCATTTGGATGATTCCTAGACTTATATATGAGTCTTAACAATAAGCTTCAATGTCCATAAACTTAGAAAACAACATACAATATGAATATAAAGTGTTTGAAGCATATATGCTAATAAGAACAAAGAAGAGAGAGGGAAGAGTGTGTCTCTCTTTTTCCAAATATGAATTCTCCTTGATTAATTTCATGAATCTGTGTTTTTTTTTTGTTTTTACAACTTCAGCAGCCTCCCATAGGGCCTAGAAGATAAGAGAATTGATGGAGATCATGGCTAAGCCGCAATTTTGGAGATTTGAGGCTGATATTGGTAACTGACTCTATCAACATCAAAGTAAGCCAAATTATAATGGAGGGTTGTAGACCACCATTAATGAATGAATGCTAAACTCATCAACACCCCCTACCCATCTATTAATGTGACATTATGAGGGTGTCATTGATGGTCTAGAATAAGGCTTTTTCTTCCAATTTTGCTCCAATCTCCATCTTTAAGCTCCATATTGCAAAGTAAACATAATAACATATAAATTAAACAATTGAGCACTGAATTGTGGGTCATAATTCAACAAATTATCAATCAAAATACAATCAATTTGACCCCTAACACCTCTCTTCTTTCATTGGTTCTCTGTCTTTTTTAATGTCTTTTTTTTTCTTTTTTTCTTCACTCTAGACCATCACTTTCTTTCCTTTCTATTTAATCTTCTTCCTTTAATTTTCAACCTCTTTTTCACTTCTTAAGATAATCGCCTTAGCATGCTCTCTAGGATTGAGTTCAGTGGTACTTAGAAGCTTATCAGTTAGCCTCTCCTGTAAGAGATGTGCAATTCATCCAACTTGAGTCTCCAGATTCGTAGTTGACGTCACATGGTTTTTCATCCTAGACTCATTTGATTGGATATACTTCAAAACTATTTCTTCAAAACTAGGAGACTCTCTTTAAGGTTGGTTGGCTTTAAAACCAAGAGGAGGGACTCTTTGAGTATTGACTTAAATTTATTGAGGTAATTGCTGGTAGTTTTTATTATTTCGCTATAAAAAGTTTGGATGGTTCCTCTAACCAGGATTATAAGTGTTTGAAAAAGGGTTTCCTCTTGGCCTATTAAAATTTCCAACATATGGAGCTTGTTGTGGTTCTTAGGTAAAAGGACTACCTTCTTGACACTCCAATAATATATGGGAGATACTACCACAGCTTTCACATTCAACTTTATGAGAACTACTACCAGTTCCACTCATTAGACTATCCAATTTCTTATTTAGTACTTTCATTTGAGTTGCAAGAGCTACTGTGTCATTAATCTCATGAATACCATGTGGCTTCCTTGGATGACGTTCAGAATTGTATGAAAAACTATTTGTAGCCATTTCATCAATAAGATCGTAGGATTTGGTCACAGTCTTAAGCATGAAATTACCTCTAGCAACAGCATTAATGTTGCTTGAATCTAAGGTGTCAATCTAGTGTAGAAGACATCTACTTGCTGTCATGTATTGAATATATGACTAGAAAACTTGGCAAGCATCTCTCTAAACCTTTCTGATGCCTCATATAGACTTTCATTTTTATACTACATAAACTAGCTAATCTCGATCTTCATGTTTGCTATCTTAGTATATGGGAAACATTTAGCTTAAAATAACTTCATTAACTCATCCCATGTAGTAATAGAACCAGATTTGAATCTTGACAACTAGGATTTCGCCTTATCTATAAGACAAAAGGATAAAAGTCTTAGGCTAATTGCATTATCAAAAACTCCATTACTTTTAAAAAGATCACAAGTATCAAAGAAATTATGCAAATGTTCATTAGGATCTTCTAAAGCTGAACCTCCAAAATGTGAGGTCCTAACCATGGAGATGATACTATATGGGATTTAAAAATTATTTGCAGTGACTCTAGTTCGAACAATGTTGCCAACAGGTCTACCTCTATTTCCCAATGCTATGTCCATCATGGTTAGTTCTTTATTTTGTACTTGAGGTGTAACAACTACACCTTTTTCATGATCTATTTCTATAGGTTATGATTTAGTGTCACTAGATGTTGCTACTTCTAAAGGGTCAGGCATAGTTATTTGAGATTCCTTCTTTTTCCTTTTTAATGTGTGCTTAAGTTCTGGATTAAAGTATACTTTCTTGGGATTGCATCCCTGAGTATGCATTAAAATTTTAAAAAAATACTAAAAAAAGCAAAAAAAAAAAAAGATAAATAAGATAATAAAAAAAGCAACAAGAGTTCTCAAACTAGAACAAATAGAAAATAAACACACAAAAAGTCAAAAAAATTAGGAAAATAATTCTTACAAGTCTTAGAGTATCTAACACTAATTTTTCCTAATATTAAGGCCATAATTCCCTGGTAACAGCGCCAAAAATTTATTGTTCATTTGTTAAGTGATTATGCAAACCATCGTGATAAGGTAAGCGTACCTATCGAACAAGTAATAAAGTGGAGTATTTTAGACCCCAAATGTCGATCCCAAAGGGAAAATGTTTAATTACTAGGATAATTAGATCATAAGTATTAAGGGAAATTCAAATAATTTCTAAAAATTACCAAATGATGATTAAGTGATTGATGATTTATTTGAGTTTTAAAAAATTTTAAGGGCTAATTAGAGTTCCTTCACGAAATCAAAATAAAATTATGGTTAAGACTTTGCTTTATCTCCATTAAACTTAGTTTAAACTTTGGTTATGCTTTAAATCTAGTAAATGGGTTTAATTTCTAGAAGCTAACTTCTGAACTTTTAATCTCAGAACTCTAATTCTCTACAAAAAATCAAAGTTTGGCCATTCATTGATTAATTTCTTTTGCTTATAGATTTTTCCAACAAACTAAGTTGATTTCTCAAGCTTAGATTATCTTTAACCCTAATCTTAAGTTTCCAGCTCAAAATCAATACTCTTAAACCTTCAATTAACAAAACTCAGATCCTATAACATGTTTTAAGCTCTCTTAAAATATGAATATACCAATCATTGGCAATAAAAATGATTTATCCACACATCTTGATCAAAACATACAAAGCATAGGACTTAAGCATCATGTCTTCATAAATATGAAAATATGAGCTACAAAATGAAGTTTAGGAGTTACAAAATAACAAAAAGAATTTTGTGGGAGGTTCACAGACTGCTTAACTTATTCTTGGCTTCACCACAACTCTGGATGAACAAAAATTAGCAAAAAATAAAAAAACAGTTGAAGAGGCAAGCATAAATATGAGAACTTTAGTAAGTCTGAAAAATGGAGCAAATGAAGTAATAATCTGAGTTAAGAAATCCCATTAGATAATTTCTAGACTCAAATATGAGTATTAATAACAAGCTCCAATGTCCAGAAACTTAGAAAACATCATAGAATTTTAGAACAAAGGGTTTGAAGCCTATATGCTACTTAAAACAAATGATGAGAGAAGGGAAAGTTGTCTCTCAATTTCTAGGTATGATTTTCATTGAGCCTAAGCTCTTAATTACTTAGTATAAGCCTAAGCTTAAAATAAACCTAAAAGCAATTCTTTTCCTTTTTCCTTTTTATTTTGTCAATTTTTGAGTGATTATAAGATGCGAGAGATAAGAATTCACTCATTGAAACAAATCATCAAAATATAAGGTAGGATTTTAAAAGAATCTAAGAGAAACTAAGCCTAGAATAGAATCCAAAATAGTTCGCATAAAAATAGAAGCACATTTTCAAAGCACATATCCATAAAATCTTAAAGGTTAAGTTAAGGCTAAGTACTAAGTCACTAATTGCTATGCTTTCTTACTTCCAAATAAACTTCATAGTCCTCTTAAAGCCTTAAGTATAAAGTTGCAAACCCAAGGAACATTTTTCCATCCCTCATTTCATTTTATTTTCTTAATGCTATACAAAAGGTCTAAGTTAGTTCCTAACAATATTTATGATACCATTTTTGCACAAAATGTTTTTAAAATGATGTTATTTTGCCCTAAACCCTAGTAAGTTAAATTTCAATGATTTTTATATTAATTGGACGTTAATTTCTAATACATGTTATAACATGTTAATGTAGTTGGCCCCATCAGTTGATGATGTGACATTTTTAAATTAAAATAAAATTTATTTTTAAAATTTATTGTTGAATAAAGAGAGGTTCCAATCTTAGTTTTGATGATAACAAAACATAATTGTTACTAATGATTTAAGTTTATATCATACTGTTCAAAGATAGATTTATTTTAAGATGATTTCATTTGGAAAATTTTAAGCCTTAAGGGCGAAGATGAAGTTAAAGGAAAAACAAGAGATATGAAAGCTACGAGATCTAAGTTAGATTGTTTTTCAATATGATTGTAAGTTTTAGTTATTGTCCAATCGATTTAGGGACTCAATTTTTATCATGCATTGCATATAATTTTTAAAAGTTGCATAAAGTTTTATAACATAGTCATTAAATCATTTTGATTATTCATGTGATCTCATATTATATTTTAAATATTTTTGAAGTCTTATTCAATGTTTGGATAGTTAAGATTTTTTTTTAGTAATTTGTTTGCAATTTTATAATTAAAATTCATTAGGTTTAAACTCTTTTGTTGACATACCTCAAATCTTTCTATATTTGAATTATTATCATTCAATCTAATTTTTCAGTACCTAAATAATTTTTTATTGCTTAAAATCATCCTACAAATTTTTCCTAATGTCTTAAGAGTACAAAAAATTTTATCTCATTTTTTAAGCACTTAAAACATTGATTGAAGCTTTATGAAGACAGATTACTCAAAGATGTTTCTAATAGCTCTTTATTTCCTTTTCGGGTTCAAATGTCTCCCAAACGGCTAGGGCTGCAATTTAATTTTCTCAACACCCTTCCTAACCCTACATAAAATGTCTCTAAACACTTTGAGGTTTTTTTTTGAAGCCCTAGAAATAATATTGAAAGACAAAAATCGTTTAAATTTTAAGGCTGCCTCCTTATTCACCGTTTGTCTCTTTTATTCATTGTTTTGGTTTAATTTCGTCCCTCCCATCTTAATATATATTTTTGGTATAAATTCATTTTTTTAATTATATTAAGTTTTAAAAAGTTTTTTTGATTAGGGTTTTGTATTTATCTTGATAGATTAGAGCTTGAACTCACTCATAACACAAAATTATTTTTGTTTATTCTATTTTTATTTATTCTACTATTTAATCCCAAAAGGGAAATAAAGAGCTTCTAGAGACATTTATTTTGTGTTAAGTCCTAGAGTTTATGTAATTTTTACTTTGATTTATAGAAGATTATTTCATAGATTTTAAATCTGTTCTTCTCAAATGCAAAAAACTATTGAGATTTTTCTATTCTTGTTTACAATGTGGTTCTTGTTATCTTAATCTGTTTCTAAAATTATGAAATAATTACTTTTTATTTACTTACGTTTCCTAGAATGTGTTTATCTTTTTTTGAATTTTTTGAAGATTGTTTTAAATTTTTTTCCCAATACAACTAAACTGCCTTTGATTTTTTTGCTCTTGTGCTAATCTCATTTTTGCTTAACTAGATTAGTTTCTAGGCTTGAAAACTTGTTTTGATTATTATTTTATGAGCTCAAGATTATCAAGATGTTTTTATTTTGATTTTTAAGCACTTATATTCTCCGTTTAGGCTCTAAATTTGTAGACTACTCTAAACTATCCAGATTTCATGCACTAGCTTTCATTCATATATTTGGAAATTTAAATATGAATCGATTGTTTTCACATTGTTGTTATTTGTTTTTTAAGTCCTCAAAAGGACTATTGACTGTTTAACTAAATTTTTATAGGCTTATTTAATTATTTAGAAGTATTTGTTGTCATATTTATCAAAACTTTCTAAGTTTGGTTTATGTTATCTTTCAAACTGAGATTCATCAATCATACACATTTTTAGTGCATCAAATCTATCATATTAATTTAATTTAAGCTTGTAATATTGTCATTGACCATTCATATCATTTGTGAAAGCATTAGAACCCTTACTTTAATTGCGTTGTCAGTGAAACATATCCATTAGTGTTCTTAGTTACTTGTAAAGGGGTTATTTGAATTGTTAGGTTAGTTAAATGTGCCAAGGCTCCTCTTTTCCATATAAAGATTGGTCATAAGGTTTCTCTTCATCTTAAATAAGAAACTTGTGTTTTATATAGGCTTCTCTTTGCCTTAAAAGATTTAGATTGTAAAGGCTTCTCTTTGTCTGGAAAACGATTTGTCTTGTAAGGATTACTCTTCATCCTAAAAGAAGATTGTATTTGTTTTTAATTTGTTAATGAAGAACGATATCCAACAAGTAGTTGGAGAGAAGATGTAGCTTATCTTTAGGGTAGGTAAACTTCTATCAATCTTTTTCTTTCTCTTCCCTTTCTCTTTGCTTATTATTTGTTATATGTTTTGATTATTAATTAATTTATTATCAATTTGGCATTCACTTTTGTATTTGTCGTTGAATTGAATTTGTTTTATTGTTGATAGGATTGAAATATATTGAATTTTCATATGCATTTCAATGTCATTTCAATCTTATTTTTGTGTTAAATTGCTCATTTTATATTCATATTAATTTTCTATGTCGATTTAATGATGGAATAAAAAATTTGGATTAAAGCATGAGGAATTGGAAGCAATTGAAGCATAGATGTGAAGCTACAACATCTTGGAATGGAGGCTTGATATGGCAGCAAAAATAAATTGAAGGAAACCTTCTATGCATGAAAAAAAAATGCAGCTCATATGTGCATTAAAGCCTGTCCAAATTCACAACCAATTGGAGCATTTTAAGAAGCATAAAATGGCATCCAAAGAGCTCTCTATCCAACAAAAAATGTAGCTGCAAAAAGAAACTTGGTTAGTGTTAAAAAAAGCTTGATTGACGCTTATTAATTATTATTTCTTGTGTTGTCTTTATTTTTATTTTTGTTGATCTTTTTCCATTTTTGATCTCTGTTTGTTTCTGTTTAATATCTTTTTCAAGTAATGGCTTATTTTTAACATCCTTTTTATTATGATCTTTCTTGCATTAATTCTTATGTTAATGATGATTTTGAGGCAACTACTCTTTTAAGGTTGGAACAACAGGTAACAAAGCTCACTGCCTTAGTTGCTCAAGTTATGATAGTTAACATCCAGCCTAAGGTATGTGATTTTTTTTCATTTTCAGGCCATTTTAGTTATATATGTCCTTTCTTGTAGGCTGAGCAGTAGCTTTATGAGATTGTCAGTTCCCGAGAG
>JAOXYD010008631.1:0-15273 GCA_028565735.1 Pinacopodium congolense | reverse complement strand
AGGATCGATTATAAGTCTATAATTCCTGATATATCTTCCACCCAGCTTTTGTATTTCTTGTTTGTTTGTCTTTATTTCGTCAATTATCCTTAGTATTTAGTTTTAATTTATTTGCTTCTAAGGGTTTTGTTTTCTTTTTAGCAAAATTAGAGATAGCAATTCACTCTAGCTCTCTGTGGGATCGACCTTGACTTGTCCTAGCTACTTAGTTAGGTAGGTTAGGTAGATTAGGTAATTTTATTATTTGGTAGCTTATGACAAGCTCACCAGAGACATTGTGAGGAGATGTTATGCCAACGCATCATTCAAATAAGTAGATTGCCTTTTTCCTCCCCAGTGTTGTTAGGGACAAAAAATAATGGCTCACTGAGGTTTTGTGTGGATTATTGGGAGTCAAATTCAAAGACAATAAAGGATAAGTTCCGCATTCTAGTGGTAAATGACCTATTGGATGAGTTACATGAAGCAAGGTACTTGATTTGCTGTCAAGCTATTATCAAGTGTGAATGGATCATAAGAATTTGGAGAAGATAGTACTTATGACTCATCATTGCCACCTTGAATATTTTTAGCCTTATGAATGCCCTGCCAACATTCTAGGCCTTAATAAAAGAGATTTTTGATCTCACTAACTTATGTTTATATTAGTTTTCTTCCATGATATGCTAATTTATAGTAAGACTTGGACTGAAAATTTACATCATTTACGCCCTGTGTTGGATTTGTTACATCCTCACCAAATGTTTATTAAGAAATCCAAGTGCAGCTTTCAGGAGACTCAAATAACATACTTGGGTCATATCATCCATGGTACAACCCTGACTGAATGGCCCATTCCTCAGTTTGTTAAGGCTCTTCATGGATTCCTAGGATTAATAGGGTACTACCAAAAATTCACAAAGATTATGGACAAGTAGCATCCCCGTTGATGAATTTGCTAAAAAGAAGCTCCTTCCAATAAAGTGAATCAGCTACATAGGCCTTTAAAGCATTAAAGAAAGCATTGGTGGGGTCTTCAGTCTTACAATCACTAATTTTTTATTAAGAGTTTATAGTTGACTGTGATGCTTATAGGGGAGGGATTGGTGTGGTCTTATAGCAACAGGGACATCCCATCGCATTTTTTCATAGGAAGAATGCAAATAAACACTTTAAGCTTCTTACCTATGAATGGGAGTTAATAAGATTGGCCTTGGCTATTCAACATTGACGTCCATACCTTTGGGGTCACTCTTTTATCATAAAAAAGGACTTTTATAACCTCAAATACTTGCTAGAATATAGATTATGTGCTTCTCCGAAGCAACACTAGGTTAGTAAATTATTGGGATTTTATTTCAAGGTGGAATATTGGGCTGCAACTCTAAATAAGGTAGTAGTTACCTTGTCCTAGAACAGTGAACCAGCTACCCTTTATACCATTACACAGCCTCAATTCATTCTTTTTTATTCAGTTAAGGAAGAAATCAACGAGTTGGTAGAACAGAAACAATTACAGTAAAAGGTGGAAAAAGGTGATGCTAGTGTCAGTTGATCTATGCAAAATGGGCTACACCCAATTCTCCTGTCATATCTAAAACTATAGCTAGAGTTCATAAATTTCACTCATGAGGGTCGTCAAAAAACTTTACATAGGGTGAGAGCTGATTACTATTGATTTGATGTGAAAGAAACTGTGACAAAAATCGTGCAAATTTGCAACTTTAAATGGGAAAACCTTCATCCCACTAGGTTGATGTAACCTTTAGAGATGCCAAGTCAAAAGCTGGCATTTCAAAGAAATTCGTTGAGGGTTTTCCTATTTTGTAGGGTAAGATGGTATTGTTTATTATGGTTGATCATTTAGCTAAGATGCCACATTTATATCTATAGCACACCCTTATACTACTACCTCAACTGCACATGCGTTTTTTGAAAGTATTTTTTGCCTGCAAGTTATTCCAGATTCTATTGTAAGTGACATAGACAAGGCATTCACTAGTAATTTTTAGAGGGAATTCTTAAGGCTTTATGGAATGTCATCGGCCTATTCATTGGCCTATCACCCTCAATCTGCTGGCCAAATGAAAGTGATTAATCGGAAGATCGAGATGCACTTATGATATTTTTCGAGAGACTGGCCTTCACGATGGTTGGACCAGTTTTCATGGGCTACATATTACTATAATACATCATTTCATTTAGCTCTTTAAACAACTCCCTTTAAGGTAGTTTACGGTCTTGGCCCTCCCTCCTTTTTATCTTATGATAAGGGAGCTACAAAGTTAGGTGTTGTTGACCAAGCCTTTATGGAGATAGATATAAACTTAAAGGAAATTAGGGAGAGGTTGTTATAAGCCCAAATTAGGATGAAACATCATTATGATCAAAGCCACTGGGAAATGTCATTTAAAGTGGGAGCTTGGGTTTGGTAAGTTGTAAACTTATAGACAGCTTACAGTGGCTAGGCCTAGCTCTTAAAAGTTTCCTCCTAAAATTTTTGGCCCATTTTAGATTCTTCAAAAGATCAGGATGGTAGCTTATCAATTGCGTTTTCATAATGATAGTAGAGTCCATCATGTCTTTCATGTCTCTTAGCTCAAGGAGCATAACGGTGATCCTCTTACCACTACACCCTCTCTTCCTCACCTGTTAGCAAGTAAAATTGGTCCAATTTCAAAAACCATACTCTGTGCTCGATTAAATAGATGTCCCTGGGAATTACTAGTTAATTGCAAGAGACAACTACCTCCAGAGGTATCATGGGAGAATTTAGCATGTTTTCAAATGATATATCCTTAATTTGAGCTAGAGGATAAGATCTTATTCCAAAAGGGGAGAAATGATGTGGAAGATGCATTTATGGGAAGAAAAAATGCGAGAAAACAAAAACAATAATTGAAAGTCAATAATATTACTATTTATATGTTTTGTTTAAATAGGAAAAACTAAATTAACAGGTTATTATCTTGTTTAGGTTACTAAAGTCTTAATTATTCTTAAAATGTCTTTATTATTGTAACGCTTAATTAAAGACCAAGTTTCTATTGAATAAAGAAGCCAAAGTTCTTTATCTAAAATCGGCAGTCTCTATAAAAGGCAGCTCTCATTCTAACATCATTCAATATAGTTAATGATTCGTCGATTTAGTATTGCTATTCTAACTTCAATAATTCAATCAATTCACATGCAATTCTAATTCAAATAAAATACAAATCAACTTATCAGCAGTGTACTGATCACAAGTAATAAGATGGAGCACATTTAAGACTCCAAAATGTCATCCCCATAGAGAACTTGATTGTATGAACTACTAAGGCAATTGGATTACAATTATCTAAGGAAACCCAAAACTTAGACTAAAGGGGGGTCAGTTGGACTCAAAACCAACTAAAAGCTCTTAAATTAAACATAAGAACTTCCCTACCAACGTTATGGATCCCTTATTGGTGTAAAATTACCAAATGGGTTAATAAGTTAAATACTAGGATCAAAAGACTTAAGTAAATTATGAAATGTTAGATTCTCTAATATAAGGCCCTCACTAATTCAAGATAAGCTGTAGTTAAGTCTATGTCTTTTCTCTAACCATCCTAAGTTGATCTTTGGTTATTTCATCAAGTAATAGGAATTAGGCTTAATGTTTAAGAAGTTCTAATCCTAAATTTCATTTAACATTAGTGCCTTCATGATAACCAAGGCAGATTTTTTCAGATCCAAGGATTAAACTATGTTGTTTACATATTTTTCCAATGATCTAGGTAAAGATAGTTGGATTTCAAAACCATATTTAATCATATTCTTAATGGCCAACTCAAAATAAGCATTAAAACCTCGAACAAACAAAGATTATGATCTAAACTTGTGTTAATCATGCACTTAAGACATTCAAGAACCTGTCCAAAGTTATAATTTACTCAAAACATCACAAACATATAAGAAATTTATATTAAATTCAAGATAGCCAATGTTCTTGCATATATATGAACAAAGAGATGAAATAAGGTAAAGAAGGGTTTAGATTTTACCAAATATTGCTCCAAAGTGTTATACAACCTTTAAAAACCTTAACAAACTCTTAGGAATTGTTACAAAAACCTAGGGATCACATGAATAAGGTTGGAAAAGGGAGAACAAAAAAAGAACCATAACCTAAGGAAGAAAAGAGAAAACCTAAGCTAAATCTTTGAATTGGAGACTTTAATCTGCATTAATCTCTTTAAAAATAGGTTCTCTAGCTTCTTATTAATGTCCCTTGCAAGAAGGAAGCTAGTGGCCAAGTTGCAACAAGTGGATTTGTAAGTTGTAGCTGAAAAATATCTTGACTGATAGTAAAATGGCACTTGAGGAATAGCTAAATGACATCGTTTAACTCCCAAACCTAGGGTAAAAACGCAGGTCTTCAAGAGTAAAACATGGGTTGGGTATGGACCACCATTTTACTCTAAAATCAGCACCATTCTTCATCATTTCTTAGATTTTCACTTCAATTTAATGTTAACATGAAAATATAACAAATCAAGACATAAATTAACTCAATTAACATTAAAACAAGGGCGAAAAACGTATCAAAATATCATCAAAAACCATATCAATTGAGCAGTTATCAATAAGAAAGGGAAAGAAAATTTTATGGCAGATCATTTATCTCGTTTGGATGAAATCATAATGGATAGATGAGAAAAACAAGACATAAAGGAGGTATTTTCTGAAGAACACTTATTAGCCATGCTTACTTTATCATGGTATATGGATATAGTGAATTACTTGGCTAGTAATGTTGTACCTCCTGACTTCTCGTACCAACAAAAGAAGAAGTTCTTTTTATAAGTTAAGAAATATCTTTGGTACGACTCTTTTATTTACAAAATATGTGCAGATGGAATAATTCGAAGATGTATTCCTGTCAAAGAAGTGCCTTCAACTCTTAGTCATTGTCATTCAAAGGAGACTAGAGGAAACTTTGGCACTACTAGAACCACACATAAGGTGTTGGAGTGTGATTTTTATTAACCTACATTATTTAAGGATGCATTTTATTTTGTTACGTCTTGTGACAATTGCCAAAGGGTCAGAAATATCTCAAGGAGACATAAGATGCCACTAAATAGCATTTTCGTGTGTGAAATTTTTTATGTTTGGGGTATTGATTTTATTGTACCATTCCCTTCTTCATACTTTAACCAATACATTTTAGTGGCCATTGATTATGTGAGTAAATGGGTTGAAGCCATTGCTCTTCTAACGAATGATGCAAAAGGTGTAGTTCATTTTCTTAAGAAGAACATTTTTACTTGATTTAGGACACCTAAAGCAATTATAAGTGATGGGGGAACGCACTTTTGTAATAAGCAATTTGAGACCCTCTTATCTAAATATGTTGTTAAACATAAGATAGCTACACATTATCATCCTCAGACTAATAATCAAGTTTAGATATCCAATTGAGAGAATAAGTAAATTTTGGAAAAGAGTGTTAACTCTTCAAGAAAGGATTGGTCACTTAAGTTAGATGATGCACTGTAGGCATATCGAACTGCATATAAGACGTCCATTAGAATTTGTCCTCATAAGTTAGTGTATGGTAAGGCTTGTCATTTTCCAGTTGAATTACAGCACCGTGCCTATTGGGCCATTAATTTTCTAAATTTTAATTCAAAGAAGGCTGGAGAAGAAATAAAGTTGCAATTGAATGAGTTAGACAAGTTTCATCTCAAAGCTTATGATAACTCTAAATTGTATAAGGAACGAATTCAAAGGTGGCATGATAAGCATATCATTTAGAGATAATTAAAAGTTAGGATAAAGTCTTGGTATATAATTTGAGATTGAAGTTATTTTCGGGTAAGTTAAGATCAAGATGGATAAGCCCTTACAATGTGATCAAGGTTTACCTATTTGGAAAAATTGAAGTTACTAATGGTCACTCATTTTTCAAGGTTAATGGGTAAAGAGTGAAGTTATTTGTGCCTAGTTCAGTTAAGGAGTCTTATGAAGCTCTTTCATTATTTAATCTCATTGAGCTAGAAATTCTCCAAGTTAAGTAGGTAATTGTGTGTGATTTTATTTTATGTTATGTGTTAAGGCCTTTTAAATAATGTGTTGAAGTCTTTTAAGTATGTTTGAATTAAGTTTGTTGTGTTTTCCTTAGTCTATCCTTAGTTTAGTGTGTTTGATTTAGATTTATGAGTGTTTTTAGGTTAATTTCTTAAATAAATTAATGGATAATCCAATCCATGTTATTAGGACTTGAGCTTGGAAGGATCCTGAGGTGAAATTGGATGAAAATTGGGCATTTGAAGGTGTAGGAAGATCATTAACAGTGGTATATTAGCCCACTGTTAATAGATGAACAAGCCACTGTTTATGCCTTCATTTTTGGAGTTGTTCATCTTATAACAGCGTTGTTGTAGGATGAACAGGGTGCCGTTGAAGGACAAATCTAGGATAAAAATGACGTAGTTTCACTATTAATCGTCTTCAACCTCACAACTTCTGAAAAAACCTAAAATCATCCCTATCTTTAAATCCTCATAACTTCCAAATTTCTTAACCAATTTGTGCGTTCTTAGTGTCCATTTGTTGCATTTTTCATCTTCTACAAAAATCTACCATCAATTAATTCTGAATATTAACAAATGTTTTAGAACTTACACTGAACTAATTCGGATCTATTTCTTTATTTCAAGGTATAATTCTCATTTTTCTCTCAATCTAAGGCTCCCTTAGATTGAGTTTTGGTATCATTGTGTTCATAATTTCATTATTTCTCTAAAGATACCAATTTCATTCAACATTATTGTCATTAGAAAATTGAGAATATTTCGATCATAAAGATAATATTTCGGCGACCTTCACCAGAAAATTTTCTGATTTTTCTGAACATTTTCATGCTCATTTGTGCATGTTTATTGAACAGTTTCTAGTCAAACGGCTCATAAGAGGAAGATATTTTCTTTAGATCCTATATGATTCATAAGTCAAGATAATTTTGACTGGTCTGAGGTGCATAAGCAAAATGATTTTATTGTTGAGCGTCTAATCCATTTGAACTTGGAAACACACTTTAACATATCTAGTGCCTTTTAGATGTTAGGGTGAGAGTCAGTCCTCACACTAGCGGGTCCATTTTACCCTGATTTAGTCTGTGAGTTCTACAGAAACATCGAGGATAAGGCGAGACCAACAAAATCAAGATCCACTCGACGATTAGAGATATTCCTGTCTATATCACTCGTGCTTCTATTTCTGCTTTATTAAGAGTACTCAATAAGGGGGATGTCTTTGTTAAGGTCAAGGATACTTTCCATGGTGATTCAGTTACTTCAGATCCATCCTTTTCCATTACTGCTACTAAGAATGCATTAGGACTAACTAGGAATACCCAAGGTTATATCACTGCTACTTTAAAAGCTCGAGAGTGGATTATAGTTACCTTTATTAGTCATAATGTTGCACCTCAAACCAATGGATTGAATAAGATGCATATGTAGATGTCTATCTTTTGTATAAGATGCTGTATGGCTTAGGTGCTATCTCAGGGTTACATTTAGCTAGCGTTATGATTTTGTTTATGAGGCATGTAGTGAAGATTAAGAGGCCCAGTAAGAATTTTTGCTTTCTTTATTTATTGACGAGGATATTTAGGGATACAGGAGTTCCTTTAAATTCTGTATAGTCTAATGATCATACTCTTCAGAATATGATCAATGAAGGCATGCTTAAGCTGTGGCAATTTACTTATCAAGGAGGCCAGTGGTGCTGACTTCAGGAGGGTAAGGTACCTGATGGTCCACCTGGTGATGCTACACAACCCGAGGTACCTGAGGACATAGGCGAGGCTTTATCTGAGGCTACTCCGAGCATTCTTCGACCTCGGCCACATTCACCTGCTACTACTCCAATCCCACCACCATCAACTAATTATGATGATTCTCAAGTTACTATTCTTCAGTACCTAATTAATATAGAGACTCGTATGACATCTGAGCTTTCAGAGTTTTTCCCATCTTTATTTTTCGAGATGTCTCGTCGTTTCGATGGTTTTCAGCATCAGGTTGATGATTTAATTGCACGAGTTAGGAGCCTTGAGGATTATCAATGTTCATGGGATGCCAATGATCCTTCCTTTAAGTTTCTTTGGTTTTTCAAACCATTGTTTCAGTTTCAATTTCAATTTTGTAGTATAGGTTTCCTTTTTATAGTGTAGGTTGTTTTAAGATCTATTAGCTACATTTTTTCCTTTAACTCTTTAATTATATTTAGATTACATATTTATATGAGTTGAGCATTCTTTTGTTATCATTTGTGTTTGTTGCTTTTGAATGTTTCAGTTCTTACAAATTCACTAACAGATCTTCAATTCTATATAAAGCGAGTGTATTTCTATCCTTAATCTCTTATATTATGCTTTTAACTTTCTTTATCAAACATTGAGGATAATGTTTAATTTAAGTGTGAGGGAGGGATAACATCATATTAGTTTGTTTATTCACTTGAGTTTTGTTTGTTTAATTGTAATTTTATTTATCATTAATTTCATAATAGTCTATAAATTGTGGAAAAATTTTCCGATTTTGATCATTCTTATTGTCTATGGTTTCATTTGAATTCAATTAAATGTTATATGTTTAATCTTGACTATTAATGACTAAATGCTTTTAATTCATTTCATAATTAGGACGGCTGATACCTAATAATTATAATGATATTCCATATATAAAATGCAACTTCCTGAATAATTGTGTAACTTCTTTTGATACACTTTTATCATTCAAAGAAAAAAAAAGAAAAAGAACTAGAATTAACCAAAAAAATTATTATTAAAAATTAACATTAATTAGTTAATTAGTTAAATAAGTAAGCCGAATCTACTCCTCTATTTTGAATTTTGTATATGTATATAAAAAAGAAAAAAAGGAAAAGGAAAAGGAAAAGGAAAAGGAAATAATAAAAAATATACAAATGTGGGACTAACAGTCGGTTGAGCTACTGTGACACAATTGAGTAACTGGGGGTTGTTCACAACAAAATGTTTACTTTCATGTAAAAAGACTGAAGTGACTTCTCAATTGAACTGCTTACGAATTTAATTAATTATGTGATTAATTAATTTATGTTTTAAATTACTTCAAAGATGTGAAAGTGTCAAAAAGATGATGCATTAAACTCAGTATATTTGCCTTTTACATATGGAATTGATTTTTAGGATTTAGGTTGAAGATTGAAAAAGATTTAAATGATTTAAATTCATTTCCAATTTGATGTGATTAATTAATTTTATAACATTTTCATGCGTCATTATTTTGGAAGGATGAGGAAAGCATTTTCAATAATTGTATTATTAACTTTGAATTGATTATCTTATTTTTATATCCCATTATGAAATTAATGATGAATTAATTGGCTTAAAGACAATCAAATGCTTAAGTGTGGGAGAATTGTTATAGATTAAATTGATCGTATTTTGATTGATAATTTGTTGAATTATAATCCCTAATTTAGTGCTTAAATGTTTAATTTATGTATTATTATGTTTACTTTGCAGGATAGAGCTTGAAGATGGAGATTAGAGCAAAAATCGGAAGAAAAAGTCTTATTTCAAACCATAAATGGCACCATCCTAGGGTCACATTGATAGATGAGCATAGTGTCATTGATGAGTTCAACACACGTCCATCAACGACGATCTACAACTCGCCATTATACGTTGGCTCACCCTACTATTAATAAAGTCTATCAATAATATCAACCTCAAATCTCCAAAATTGCGAGTCGGGCATACTCTCCATCAATGCTCTTGTCTTCTAGCACATTTGGGAGGCTGCTAAAGTGGTAAAAACAAAAAAAAAGAATTTCTAAAGTAGAATTTAGATATGGAAAACGAGAGAGACACTCTTCCTTCTCTATTCTTTGTTTTTAGTAACATATAGGCTTCAAAAAATTTGTTTACATATTGTATGTTTTTTTCTTAGTTTCTGGATATTAGAGCTTGTTTTTAAGACTCATATATGAGTTTAGGAAGTATCCAAAGGCGTTTCTTAACTCAGATTATCACCTGTTTTGCTCCATTTTTCAAATTATTCAATGTTCATGTTCTTATGCTCATATCTATGAATGTCATTTGGTTTTTCTACAAGAACTTGATGAAATAGAGCCTTTTTGGAGTCCATAATCAAGTTGAAAGTTGAAGAAACATCTAAAAGGATTTCTTTCATATTTTTGTAACCTCTGAACTTTATTTTATAGCTTATATTTTTGGACCTATCAAGTCATGTTGCTTAAAGTATATCTTGTATGTTTTGATCAAAATGTGTGGCTAAAGAATTTTTATTACTAAGGTTTGATATTTTTATGATTTAAGAGAGCCTAAAGACATGTTATAAGGTTTAAGCTCTTTTTATTAAGGGTTTGAAAGATCAGATTTTGGGCTGGCCATCTCAGATTAGAGTTTAAGATAAGTTAAACTTTAGAAATCATCTTAATTTATTAGAAAAATAAATAAATAATATAAATTAATCTTTGAATAAAAAACTTGGATTTTTTTGGGACTTAGCAATCTGAGATTAAAATTCCAGAACTCACCTTCTTGAAATTAAAGCCTATTTACTTGATTTGAAGCATAACCAAACTTTAAACAAGGTTTAATGGAGAAAAAGCAAAGTTTTAACCATAGTTTTTTTTTGATTTTTTGAAGGAATTATAACCAGCCCTTAATTATGTCAAAGCTCAATTAAATCATCAATCACCTAATCCTTAGCTAGTTTTCATAATTGGAATTTTTAAGAAATTTTTAGAACCAATTAAAAATCAATTTTGAAGTGTGTAATCCAAGTTAGACTAGTTTAGTAATTTTAAGGTTTTAATCAAATTGTTTGGAATTTCCTAAATAATTGTAATCTAATTAACCTAGTAATTAAGCATTTTCCTCGTGAGTTTGACATTTGGAGTCTTAAATTTACTCCACTTCATTACTTTTATGATAACTGCACTAGCTTTAATTTTATTAGTTTTAAAAGTAAAATAGTTTTTAAATCATTAAAAGTTTCTAAGTCACTTAACTAACGCCATAAGTGTAAAAGGAAAAGATTGCGGTAACTGAAATAAGATAGGCAATTAAAACAAAACATAGCGACAAAAATAATGTTCTAATATAAAAATTATGTTATCATTAATATACATCTAAGGGGACAAAATACATCAGAAAGTAATCAACTAGATATGAAATGAAACAGAATGATCATCGAAACTATGAAGCATAACGAAAAAGAAAAATACTTCCTGAAACAAAATGGAATAGCAATCTAAAAGTAACTAAAAACTAGGACTATCCCAATCTCAGACTCTCTGATACTCCTAGATACACTCATGAGGAGAGTTTAACAATCTAAACGCTCATGGATAATGGAAAACTCAGTAGTGAAAAGACCCTCCATCCTCAACAAAATAAAGACAAGGTTAGACTAAGGAATATCCATAGGAGGAGGAGCCTTAACAATAGGTAAATGTGGGTGAGGTGGATAAAAACTTAGTGTAGCCTCAAAAGAAGCCTCATCCATAACCTCCTTAGGTGCTGTAGGAAGGTCATTAGAAATAGGTTAAGCAACATATCTCTCACCCTCTTGTAACTTAAGCCACTGGTCTCCAATATGAGAAAACTTCGAAAGCTTGAAGGTTTTAACGTTGATCTATGTCTAACATATACAATCTTTAGACTCCTTAGAACCTAAAGGAACTCTTATTTCCTAGAAAATCCTTGTCAAAAGGCAGGGGAGACAGATGTTCTCACTCAGCCTCCTCAACTATATGATATCATGCACGGTAATAATAATAAAACGTGATAAAGATAAACCTTAAATCGAGCCCATACCATCCAGCATCTTGTATAGAATGTAGACATCCTTGGACCTTATTTGTTAAGTCCACTAGCTCGAGGTGAAACATTAATACTCAAAATTACTATAATGAGACTCTTTTAAACTCCTAAACTTGTGGTAGTAAATTTATTGGGGATGACCACATACAAAATTAGCTCAAATTAATCTATCTTTCAAAGAACAATTTAACAATTAATTCGAGGCCAACTTTTTGGCGAGCGTACTAATCAAACTAAGTAATAAAGCGGAGTATATTTAAGACTTCAAGTATCGGTCCCATGAGGAAGTTTATGTGATGTAATTACTAGGTCAATCAGATTACAATTATCTAGAGAACACTTGGCTTTATGATTTAAGAAAATAAATAACTAAAACCTAATTTAAAAAGCCTAGAAAAATTCAAATCAATTGTAAAATAGCTACAAATTGCTTTTCCTAAATGATTCAGTTAAGCTTTGGTGGTTGATGAGCTACATATTGCATATTGGCCTTTCCCTCATGCTTCACCTCTTGCTTCTTACCCAACTCCTCCTCCTTTTTACTTCTTTCCCTCATGTTTCTCCTCCTCCTTCTCTTCTTCCTGCTCTTAGCTCTCCTCTTTTAAGTTTTTAGTCTTGTCTACTGGACCCTCTGGTTCGTCTACAATTACAACTTTGATGGTCTTCAGTTGTTCCCTTGGACTAGACTCTATCTTAGTAGGATCCCTGCACTTCAAAACATTAGCAAGTTACCCTACTTGAACCTCCAAGCCGTGGATGAATGATGCATAGTTCTTCATAACTTGATCAAATACAACCTCTATTCTCTTTTAGCTCCCTTCTTCGCTTATAAACTTGGAGTGCAAAACATCCATCATCTAATCCATTTTTTCTTCAAAGATCTAAGTCAATTTTGTTGAAAACTAGGAGGTCCTTATTCTCTTGCTTGGCCACCTGTAATATTAGTATTCTAAGAAAATTTTGGGTGGTTTTTCTGCCCCGGATTATAGAAGTTGGAATATGGATTATTACCTCTTTGTTTTGATTGGCCCAAGTAATTGGCTTGCTCAATTCCACTAACCCCCAATAAGAAATAGTTAGTTGTATCATGGCTATCTTGCGTACACATCTCATACTGACGATAAAGAGGCTCATTAGTCTTTAATTCATGTAATTTATATGGAATTTTAATTCAACCTTTACCTAAATCACAATATTTAATCAATTCCTAATCAATTCTCACCATTATTAAGCTAAAATCCCATTAATATCCTCCAACCCAAAATTAAACTAGCTAAACATACTTAAATTAAGAAAAACAAAAATTAAACACTAAACATAATTAATTAAAAGAAACCAAAAGCTAAAAAAAAATAAGAACAACAAAGGAAAAACAAAATTTGACATTTAAATAAAAGTAAACGCACATTACTTAAACTAGAATTTAATTAACTAAAACTTAATTAATCAAAACTTAAACTAACTTTCTAGAAAAAAATTCTAATAACTAGAAATTAAATAAAAACAGAAAATAAATAAATCAAAACCTAAATAATAATCAAGACATAAATCATAATTAAAATAAAAACATGAAAAGAAATTTAATTCAAATTTGCTAAAGCTGAAATTAATATTATAAGCAAATAAAGGTTATAATATAAAAAGGACTGACTAAAACAATAAACTTAGAAATAAAACATAATATTTAGCTAATTAAATAACAAAGAAATTTATAAATTAAAAAAATAACTAAAAGCAAAGCAAAACATCAAACAAAAGTTCAGCAAGCGGTCCCTTCGCAGGTCCCTTGGTGGTGCAGCCTTGGTGTGTAGCTTGGTGCGTCCCTTGGTGCAGCTGCTGGTGTACGTGGTCTTTATGTAGCACTCAGACAGAAGCCACTCGTCTCCTCTCCAACATGTGCAGCGTTGTCCTGTGGCGCGTCAGCAGCTCCAAGTGTAGTCGAAACAAGCAGCTCCAGGTGCACTAGTTTGGACAGCAGTAGCCCCCACTCACTCAGAGCTACCTCTCTCCTAAACAGGACCTGCTCTCCCCCTTGGATGCTCACTCCTTCAAAAACTCGGACAACAACACCTCCTACACCAAGTGTCCCACTCCCAGCAGCCACACGCACTCGTAAGACAGCTCCCAAACACAAGCCTCACATGTCCATCTGTTAACTTCCTAGGGAGATGCAGCTGCCAGACCACCCCACAAGACCAAGACTCGTCCACTTATTTTTATATCCTAGGGTTCCGTGCCTCCTTGCAAATTAATTTAGCAGCTCTTCTATTGTCCGAATGCCTCACGCCACTTGTTAAGCTCGTCATTTTGACGAGCTTAACTTATTTAATGAAATTTTTATGTTTTCTTTTCTTTTTTTTAAATTAATACAATTTTTGACTTTTGCTCAATTTTTTTTAAATTCATCATGCTTTGGCCCAAAATTTGTGCTAAAGAAATAAATCTGTCATTAAAAAAAATATAACACAAATTCAATATTTAAACAATAAAATAAGATTGAAATAGCATTTAAAAGCATATGAAAATTTAATAATTTCAATCTTATCAATGCACCTACAAATATACAAGGAAAAGTATAAAAAAACTCTTAAATAAAAATAACCCAAACTAAACAAGACGCTAAAATAACAATCCCCAGCAACGGTGCCAAAATCTTGTTGATAGCCAACTTGTTTTATGCTAAATACCACTAATGCACAGATTATAACTTGTAGTATAAGCGGATATTGTCCCACAAGGATTATATTTAGTTACTAATTAATTTAGGTTATACTTGATTTAAAGAATAATTTCAAATGATAAAAACTTGAAAACAAACTAAATTTCAACAAACTAGCTATTAACAAAAAAAATGAACAAATTGCAGAAACATTGAAATTCAACATTACATATTAGGAATTACTCTATCCTTATTTTATCTCCGTCCTATCTTGTTGATTAAATTATGTTCTACACAAGCTGTATAAATTCTTCAATAACTGCCTCTCATGGAGTAATCAAATGTCCCTAACCAAATTAGATGAGATTAATATTACAATCTCTCAATATACAAAATCAATCCCATAAATTTAGCTTGTTATGAAGTAATTTTATAGGTAATTAACTAATTAGCAAAGATATCTCTATAACTAATTAATGAACCAGATAATTGCAAGTCTATTGAATTTAAATTCTCATTACAAAATCTAATACAAGTTGCCCAACTTAATTTCTTAACATTTTGCAAAAAATGGAATGTTTTTAATGATTTTACTTTGAAAACCAACATGATTAAGGCAAGTTCACCTTTAAAAAAGCAATAAATTGGAGCATTTTAAACCCCAAATGTCGATCCCACAAATGCTAGGTTAATTAGATCACAATTATCTAGGAAAATCCAAATAATTTGATTAAAAGTTTGAAAATTAGTAAACTACTCT